>JXSR01S001866.1:70653-93924 GCA_000969725.1 Ophiothrix spiculata
AGTCTGAAAACATACCCTTTTCAAGTAAGCCTTCAAATTAAACATATCCTTTTCAAGTAAGCCTTCAAATTATGTTTTCATCAGATGTTCTAAACTATGTACCACACCACACAACTTTCTTTCATCATTAAAATAAAAGAGTACAATGAGACTCGCAGTGACAACTCCGCTCCGTTTTCCTGTCTGTCTTTACAGTAACATCGCCTTTTACGAAAACCTGAGCCTTGCTTGAAAGGGTCCATCCTTCAAACTATAACAACTTATGCACTGCATTCAGTTACCGATGTTGTTAAAGTTAGAGCGAAAGCGCCACGTCAAGGACGGGAAGTATTTAGTCTACTTGCTTTTACCAAGCGTCAAAACACGGAAACAAACTTGAAATTTCGACAGTTGGAAAGTACAACAAGGCCCGCTGATATTTTTTTCCACCGGATTTTACTTTACGCCTTATAAATGTTCAAACATTTCTGAAATATTTATGTCTAAAATACTTCATTTTCATGGCATGCAAAATATATACCCTTTACAAGTATCCAACCTGGAAATCTATACCCTTTTTTCCTGACTTTTGCAATTTTGATACCCTTTCCGATGTACTCGCGTACATCGCCTTTTCGAGAAAAACAACCCTTTTTACTTGTTTTTGTGTACGCGCATGGTGTCCACCTTACAATGGCAGTGGCCCCCCGAGCCACATCACCATTTATCATTCGGATATATTAAAGGAGCATTGGACAAGTTCAGCATCATTTCCAAACTTTTTTCCAGATATTTCAGGATTTTTACACCATTTGAAGTGTCAGCAACGGTTATAAAGGAAGCATGCAATTGTAAAATTTCTTTTGATTTATCTGCAATCCATGAAGTAAAAGCAATATTTTACAAATGAAGCTTAACCTCTTTCCTGACTTATTGCATCAATACACACTTTTAAAGAGTAGTCTCACACCAAAGATCCACATACAAGACAAAATTGACCTTTCTGAAAGTTTCGATCAAATGCACCTTTTTAAAGGCTTAAAAGTCTTTGAATGTAATGATACCATTTGACACCATAATTTTGTAACCGCATACATGTTTTGAAGTAAAATGTGTCAAGTCAATGACTTTGAATGTTCAACATATAGAGTTAAACTTATAACAGTTTGCTGCTACATACTTCTATTTCTAATCATTTCTAACAAAAAAAGTCTAAAAATTTGGAAACAACTATCTACACTACTGTGTTTACTTAACATTAATAACCTACGAAATAGCGTGATCCAATCTAATATGAGTATACTAGTTTTATGCAAACTACTGCGCGGTCATTATCCGGTAACAGTGACTTCTGATAATGAACGACCTGCATGTATGCAGTGCTCACAATAGTAGGGCATATGCTTTAAATGCAACAATATGTGCATGCAATGATATCTCCACGGTTACGTTTGACTAAACACACCGCGGAAGCAGCTCAACGATGGATCAATATTTTGATCAGTTGACAAGTAACTAACTAATTGAAACTGTGATTTTAATTGTTTTTTACCCAAAATGGTCAAAATAAGTAACAGTTAACATGAAAAAATCACAGTTATTAATAACAATAATCATTGTTTTAAACAGTCATTGTTTAAAATTGTTGGTTTATCTTGTGTGCCTCGGTGTCAGTACCTCGGCACAAAACAAACACCTCTGATTTTAACCTCAAAAAACATGATGCACAGTTATTGGGGCAATATATACGGGAGTGCAAATCCAGATAAATGCACATCTTCGTAAACCGCTTTGCAGAAGACTGTGACTACATGGTCATCAGATCCGGATCTACTGTACAGCACTCTGTGTACATGCGTACGTGTAAGCGGTCCAAGGAGATGCGGATCTAAGATCTGGATCTCGCAGACGCGGATGCATCTAGATCTGCGCTCCGTGTAGATTGCCCCATTAATGCCCGCCCAAATACTGAGCACTACAGCTAGCTTCTACTTTGCTTCCACTACAGACCTTCACGTTTGAGGAGTCAAGTTGCACATGAGCTCCTACAGCTCTCCTAACACCATTCCAGGAGTGTATTTCTCTGGAGTTCCCCACTACCAATACTAAAACACTGTTTCACATAGGGATAATTTTGAAATTGACCTCCTCATTACACTCCTCAACAGAACTCAGGATAATGGTCGAGAAAGCTCCTGCAATTTCTAGAAATGAAGACTTGCCACTACTCTTTCAATTTTGATAACATTCAACAGTTTCAGTGCATATGGTTCTGTTTTGGACTTCAAAGTCACAGGTAAATTAACAGGTAAAATGCGTAAAATAAATAACCTTAACCCCTGATACTACAACGGGCCACATGTCCAATAACAAATATCGAAAAGCCATCAAAATCTTGACCGTCACCTTGTCAATCATTTAATATTAGCATTCCCAAACTAAACACCAGCTAAGGATTATGGGTACAATTAAAATGGCCACCAAAATTATATGATATTATACCTTTCCAGCGGTACTCATCTTGAGCATCGTACCCAGCATGCATGCTATCATTGATAGCTTCGGAGGGGTGTTCTCGGGTAGAGGAATTGTAGCGGTATCGTTTCGACACGTCGTATCGATCTTTTCCTGATGTAAATACAAATGAGGCTGCAAATACGCCCAGACATGCAATGTTAATTTAAAGCTTAGGGATACTTTTTTATAGGTTGCTTTTATAAACAAGTGCTTGCTATTTTCTTTCCCTTTTTTTTTCACACTTGGTGTGCATATGCTTGTTATTTTATTTATTTGTTAGTTATTTTACCTATTAAAGTGCATTTCATAAATTTAATAAAGTTACACTGTATAAGACAAGATATCTGTCAAACTTATGATAAAACAAAAAACAAAAGACACCAAGAATCATATCAAATCAAATTTGAAATATCTTACTTTCCTAGAAAACAGTAGATTCTTATGCAAGTATCAATCGAAGTCTTGAACTTCCCCCCCCCCCCAAGGGTTGTCAGACATTTAACGTCTTTGGGTTGCTAAAAAAAACCACAATGAAATCTTCTTATTTGTTCACAGTGAATCTCAAATTTGGTTTGGATAGGGATGTGCCTCTGTGAAAATTGAAAAGCCACCCATCCAAATACCAGTTTTCAAGAAAAAGAGACCCATCCATATACCAAATCTCCCAAAGTTTGAGTCAAATTTAATCAAAAACCTACATTTTTTCTGCCCAAATTTGCATTATTTTGGCAAAAGTTTTGAGAAGAAATGTCAAAATTTGAGCCATGTGGTGCAAATTTTAGAAAATTTGACAAATGAACCCATCAAAATACCACATTTTGCGATTGAAATATCAGAGAGTGTGATTTTACTACCCGAATTTGCGGCACGTCCCCATAACCCCTTTGTACTAAGTAACCCCGGGTTTAAGACTCCCATTGGTGCTTGCATAAGATATCGTTCTATAGATTAACAATAACAATACTTGGAGACAAAGATGTCCTTAACTAAAAAAAAGCTCAACAACTGTTGCAATAACTTGGACTAGTGGTCATACTAAACCAATAAGAACAAATCAATCAAAAATACAATCAAAAAAGTTGTCCGGTTTATCAATTAAGTATGACTGCTCTCATTAGATTACATACAAAGTGAACTTTTGATACTGCTATGATTATTGTTATTGCTAGACTCTAATCGCTGTTTTAGTTTGCATTCTAAGATATAGGACTTGACTAACTAGTGTGCTGCATTCTACATAAGAGTCTAGATTTGCTAGATCAATATGGAATCAAAACAAATAACTCATTCTCATTTGGACCCCATAATTGACCTGACCCTCTTATAAACCATCAGGTCCTGGGCCATAAATAAAATAGCAAAGTATTCTAGTTGACAACATTGGACATATTTCACAAGGTTGTTTCATTTCTCTGAACCTTATTTTCTTGGGTCATTATAAAGGGGCAGAATCTTCAAAATATAGGGTTAAAAGATCATTGTATATCAAAATGTAAAAACCGTTCCATAATTTATGTGAAAACTAATAACGATGGACTGTTAGACTCTATAAAACATGAGTACTGATAGAGACTTAGGCTGTGTTCACACATAACAGTCATGACTAGTCATGACTGGCTCTAGAGCGAGACAACTTAGCAGTTGCGTTCATACTGGGACAAGACTTGCGCACTTTTAGTCTTTTTCTATAATTGCGTTCACACTGTGAATTTGCTTGTGAGCAGCTCTTGAGAGAGAATATAGTCATGACCAAATTCTTCTGTGTGAACACGCCCTTAGAAAGCAGCAACCATTGCATGATTAGAGCTAACCGGCCCTGTACCTGAAGTGCTGGTTGGCGAGATGACATCCAACATTCCAGCGGCACCTGCAGCTTTATATCTCACACTGGTGGTTCTTGGTAACGATACTGAAATAGCATCAGCAAAATTAGGTGCAGTGAGATCTACGTGGCTAGAATTACACCAAAAATTTAATCTGGATTTTGATTGGGCCAGATTCTACCAGGATTCTACTAACATTGCCCATAGCAATCCAATGTTTCAATGACCCTATGGTTTCAAAGTATTGTGTTAGGGAGGGGTGGATAATGAATTAATAGGGATGTACAACAGTCAAGATCCACAATGTACACCAGGGGCCTATTTCACTAACGTCTTAATCCATTGCAAATGCCAAACTTCATCGCAAAAGCGAGAGATCGTCGCATATTTGCGATGGATTTCCCGAAACCGATTTCACTTAGATTTGCGATGAAAACAATCATCGCAAACCATTTGCCATTGTTTTGTTTGCGAGCAATATCTTGCGAGTGCTTATGGGCATCCACAAAGAAAACATCGCAAATGGAAGTCATCGCAAATTCTTGATATCACGTGATGTTATTTTGCCCCATATATGGACCAGATCATCGCAAAATTTGAGATAGCCTAGTCCATGGAGATAAAAGTGAAAAGATGTTAGTGAAATGGGAAAGTCATCGCAAATGATATTTGTGATGGCTTCTAATTTGCGAGAGCGTCTGCAATCATCGCAAAAAATAATGATAGTGAAATAGGCCCCTGGTTTGTCACGCTCCCTCCCTATAAGGCCTATCTTGAGCATTTCCATATACCCAATTCTATTCAAGTTTCAGAAAGTTTTGGTTAGGGAGCTCAAATTGATCTAAAGGTTTGGCTATATTAGTGTAGCTGTAAACAGTTATTTACTTTGACCTTAGTCAATCCTAGCTCTGATCCCAAGTCCCTTTTTCAGAAATCAGGACCATTTTACTCCTACCAACAGAAAGGATGAGTACCCTGGCCATGCAAATGACCGATATGATGATTATATAAGAAGCATCAAGAGTCTTCTAAATAAACAGTTTGTTCCTGATTTTGGGTGTAATTATATTGACTCTAAATGATATACTACTACTAATACTACAAACCTTCAGTATGATCTACATGTATGGTGAAAATTTATCTGTATACCATGCACCGCCAAATAATGCTTCTGATTTTTTACTAAATAAGTACTTGAGCAAATTCGTTTCAAGTAGAAGAAGGGCTGGGCACCAATTGAAAATCACATTATTAAGGAATTTCCAGCTACAAAAATGCTATAACTAATTTTGCCAACATAGCATGTAACATGTAAAAATATACGCATTGAAAGCTAATCTAAAATGATATACAATTGTTTGAAAAATATTCATCACTATCATGTTATCTACTAAATAAAATTTGACAGCCTCTCTAAATGGCTCTATTTATAATTAGATACAGCATTGCTACAATTATGTAAATCTAATTAAGACTTGCCCGTATATGTCTACAGTTAGTTGCACCTTTGTACATTCTAATTTTCTATAATGTAATAAGTTATGTATCCCGAGCATTTAGCTTGCTTGCTTGAGCGATAAACTGTGCAAAATTGATGTTAAATATATGCGTTAGTATATGCAAATTAATGCAGTTATATATGGGTGTCATACCTGGAGGAACACGGTCCTCCTCGGCCCACGTATCCAGGCCAGAACGAACATGCATTTCTAGAGAAAAAACACAATTATGGGTAAACAAAGTTAGCAAATATAAGCATGCAATAATAAAAATGACAAGCTCTTACCGTTATTACACAACAATCATGATTGGATTTTACTTTGTTAACCATGCAGGAACAAGTTTATTCCTTAAGGTCCCAATGAATCAATGTTATCGATCCAAAATGGAAGTTTAATTAATTAAGGGTATCATGCATGGAGAGGTACTCGGTCTTCTACAATTCTATTCCATGCAAATATACTTTTCAGACCAAACAATAAGACGACTCAAAACATTTGAAATTTGAATATGACACCAGTTTATTCAATCCAAACTAGGACTTCTGACACACACTCATAAATTCAGGATGACACCAGATATATTTTTATTTGTGAAAATTGGAAACAAAAACAAGTGCGAGTAACGAAAAATGTAAGTAAGTTTTGTTTAGAAAACTTTCCAATGGAACATAATCAAATATGATCATAAAACAATAGTTGTTATAAAATTTTGAAAAAGTTATAGAAACAATTGACTCATTATCAATCAAGTGTAAATTAAGTGAATAACAACATTTGGATTATGAAACAGTCAATAGTTATCCTTAAATAAGTTAATATAATAAGTTAATATATCATAGAATCTTAACAATTGAAACAATCAACTTATTAAATATGAATTACATGAGTAAGAAAACATTCGGATTTAATGTGATAATGTACCTGTATCAAATCGATCATCAAACGTAGTATGACCATTCATCCGGATTCCATTTCGCTTATCTAAATACAAACAAATTAATCATCAATTCATGAAATAAGTATACAAATTACAGTATTATTCAACAAAACATATTCACATTAAAATTGCTGACAATGCTCATGGTTACACTATATGTAAATGTGTTCTAGTGTGTTGTATATATGGTGAAAGTTGATATTTTTGATGTGTATGAGCATGAGAATCGTGTGCGAAGTTTTGTGAAATGTTTTCATTCCTATGCAACGGTATCTAAATTGTAATGTGGCAAAACACATAGCATTTTATCTTTTTTTAAGATCAACAATAGCACTTATTTTATTCATTTTTAAGATCCACAATCAAATAATAAGCTTAACCTTTGGTTAGACTTCGGTGTACAACATTTAACCGAATATATTCTAATGCTTGGAAATATTATCAGAAAGTCCTATTCTAGAGGGGTTAGTGAAAAGTGCAAAATAAGTGGAAATTATAACTAGTTATAAATTTAACAAGACAACTCCAAAAGCTGGTACACTAAAAGTATGTTAAAACTGTGCAAGGTCTGAGAAGTTCTTCTTTATGATTCTTTAATTTAAACCCACATCAGTTTTTTTAAATATTATGGTGAATTATTAGATTAATGTGCAATGATTTACATACCATATATGGAAGCGTAATGAAGAGCGCCATCGCTCCAGGTCAAGCCAGCCATAGATGGTAGCGATGAAGCATGATAGCCTATTTCATTGAACAGAAACGATGAGGAAATCACAGTAGTAGAATTTTGAATTTTCTTAAATTTTTAACTTTTCAATTGTATTATCATTAAGAAATTACTCATTTTCATTCTTTGAAACTTTCCATGAAATTTCTCTTGCTGTCCAAAATGACTAAACAGTTTTCATGTGATATTTCACATTTCACATGGTAAATTGCTATTGATTCTATGCCAGTTTCACCGGATGGCACTTGTGTTATCTCAGTTAGATATTGCTAAGAGCAATTTTATTGAGTATCAATTTAGATAAGATTTAGAAATAATTATTAGAAAAAATTAGCAAGAGTTATTAAAAACAGGTGCACATGAGAAGATGTGTATCTCCCTTCACCATCATAAAGATAGCACATAGTCAGGTGAACACTTGTCAATGGAATTTGTATTTCTGCCCCCATCCCCCCAAAAAATTGAAATATGTTTAACTTCATAAAAAGCGTACTAAAGTTATGCAAAACTTATATTATAAAACATCTATGTACTCCACTACAGCAGTAATTTGGGAAGGTACTGGTAGGCAGGAGCAAGTATTTTTCCATAGGGGAAACACCCTGGGGGAGGGCCTCACTGATTAAGAAAACAAAGGTACACAAAAAATACCTAAAAATAAAATTCCTGCATATTTTACTTAACTTTTTCCAAAACATTTTTGGGCATACCTACAATGTAATTTCCATTTAAGATGTACTTTTTTCTCTTCACTCGCATGTACTTTTTTCTTTCCTTTTCCCCCTTTTTTTTGAGGGGGGGAAACTTCTGTCAGCATTAAAATTGTCCTTGCCCATTCTAGCTACGCCACTGCACTACAGCATTACAATCTGTGGCAGTTACAGGTGCTACGTGCTTTAATGCTAACTATAGCAGAAGAAATTACAAATCATATGTTAAACTTAATGGCCCGTATTCCAGAAAGGTGTTTAGCTAAATCAAGGTTTTAGTTCCTGTCAACAGCATGACTCATTGAACTGTTTTGCTTGAAACCTGCAATGATGCGTATCATTCCTGGACAGTTGATGCTCAGTTAAACAATGGTTTAGCTAAACATCTTTCTGGAATACGGGCCAATGTATCTACATTATATTTCATTACAAAATTTAATGTCTGCTTGATACAAATCAAACTCTTTTCTACTTTCATGCCTGGAAACATGAATTTGCAATACAGTACAATAAAAGTATATTTGTTTTTGGCAAGGGAAATTTGATTTTGCATGTCAATTTTCTTTGTAAGGAATCATTGCAAGTATTGATTTGTGGGTGCATAGAAACACTGTGACAAAATGTTAGAGCTTTATTGCAAATGGGTTTGAGGGAAATATTGCAATACAATCTGGAATAACTAGCAAGATGTCACAACGGATACCCTAGTTACATAACCTTGTGGCGAGGTTACTATGTGTTTACGGCGTCAATTCAACGGACGCCGGTCAGAGTGGTCACCGGCTGGTGTCCATGAGCCGTAGATCGAGACGCCGAAAGCATGCCATAAGAATTTAATTCCTAGTTGAAACCTTACAGCTCTTTAGTTATGTTCCCATAACCACAGGCGTCTAACTGGTGACCAACCGGGCATCGCAAGCATTCACCGGTGTCATACCGGTGTTGCGGCTTATTGATTCATTATGTGAAGACGCCCGCCTATTTGGTGTTGATCACTGATTTCATGAGTGTGTCCACTATGCCACATAACACAGTGTTCAAATAAATCAAAATAAGAACAAAATAACGTAGGTAGCGACATTTGGCGGGTTTTCCCAGATTGTATTACAATAAGCATTAAAGGATTTTTTTTATCTTATTAGGATTGCGTGAATTTCTGTACCTGATTGATACGATGACCGATGCGACACAGTGGGGGTTTCATACGTATCCGATTCAACTTCGTGTTTCGTGTTTTCTATGAAGGAAAAAGACATTTCAATGCCACAAACATATAACTTTTAATCAAAAATAGAAGTTGTTCTTCTCTTTTATATTGAAATATTAAAATATATGATTGAATTATTAGGTAAAATTATTCAGATCTTTACTTTTATAATTTATGTAATCAAAAGTGTTTTAAAAATATTTGCCATTATAGATTTATCAAGAAGTCTCCAAATATGCCAACAAAACTCTGAAGTAATCTTATGACTTAAACAACACTTAACAAAACTTTCTTCTATTTTTTTGTTGTCAGAGAATGTGAACACTCAGATATGTTTCATGTTTTTTCTTCACCATTCCAAGTTTATTATGCATTTTATGGCATTGGGGGTAACTTGGTATTTTGGTTTGGCAACCACTAATGTGCTAAAAAATTTGCAGTTGATTCCTTCCCAAAATATTTTTGCTGCCCCCAGAAAAAATTAAAAGCTTTTTGGTGCAAATTTCTCTCAATTACCCCTTTTTATTTATAATTTTGATATAAATATACAACTTTTTGCGGGTTCCGTGCATATTTAGCCATTTTAAATTACATTAAACCACATTTTTACGTTATCCCCCTGGGAATGGAATCATTTAATCGAGTCTTGTTAACAATTTGGAGACATTTTTTGAGTTAATATAGCATGACGTGACATGAGTGTTAACCATGGTTATTCGCCCTCAACCTTCATCTAGTCTTTACGGTAAGTGAGCCTAGTAGGTGAATAACCATGGTTAGAATGACATGAATGAGTGTTAACCATGGTTATTCGCCCTTAACCTTTATCTATTCTTTACGGTAGGTGAGCCTAGTAGGTGATTAAAGGAGTGAAAGAAAAAAAAGAACAGTCGAATGCAATGAATCAAAGCTAAAGGTGCGTTTACATTGCGACGACATGGCCCTAGACGTAGGGTAACATATTCCAAAATCACAAAATCCTGGACGACGAGCAATGAGTAAAGATGAAAAATCAAAGTTTGTTGACTGATAGTAATGAGTCTCAGTGACACCACGGCAACAAGTGACGAGTGGGTGCTGAAAGAAACGCAGACTTACTAATAAATTAAGAGTTTGGTTTGACGTTGGGTGACGCCTTCTCGTCGACAAACTGACCAAGGCTGATGACGTAAAGGAACAAATGCTATCGACTGGTCACGGCAACAGAAACGTGACTTGAAGTTTGTGCGGGTGGTACAATCATTTCTACTCACATCCCTACAACACATTGTTGTTGACAACGATTACCAACGAATTGTGACGACCTTATTCTATGTCATCCCAAAATTTTAAAACTTGTTACAACTGAAAGCGACCGATAGTAACGACAACCGTCGTAGGTTAGAGGCGTGTGCCAACGTGAACTGACTTTAACTAACAAGGACCGGCGTAAAATTCAAAATTGCAATTCGCAGGTCTACGTTGCTTGTCGTTACCCCAAATACATGGCAATGTAAACGCACCTTAAGGTGTGGAGATAGAGGCCTAATACAACTTGATCTGAATATTTCATCACAGTTTTTTATATCTAAATTTGTTTACTTGGCTTATGACTTTTCAATTTTATAAAAAGCAATGCTGTATAGATTGTTAAGGCGTTGGGGCACAATTAGGCCACAACTTTGCACGGCTGGTCGCAACCTGGCCACAGCCTTTAATTTCCAAGATGTCGACTGTAGGCTTGATTATGTACCTCTAAATGATTTCAAAACATGTAATGAATATTTTACAATAATCCTGAGGTGAACAATCAAGCCTACGGTCGCCATCTTGGCAAAGAAAGGCTGTGGCCAGGTTGCAGTCGGCCGCACAAAGTTGTGGCCTAATTGAGCTCCAACCCCTAATTGAAAGTGCAAGACCAGGGGCAGATCCAGTATAGGCCGACCCGCTCTTCCCTTTTTGGTAGCAATCTCATAAAATAAAAAGAAGACACTTGACTCCCATACAGTAAAATATTTTTTTGGAAAAATTCATTAAATTGCAAGCATAGTTAACTTAAACTTAGATGAAATTAGACTGGAAAAAGAAGACGATCTTTGCCACTTTAATTATACAATTTCCACTGAAATTTTTTACAAAAATTATATGTCAAATTTGCCATGTTGACGTTGTGGCAGCCAATATCTTTTCGCAACCCCCTTTAAAGAAAACCTGGATCCATCCCTGAAGACCCTTATACATTTGAAAATAATGAGCTTGTCCCATGACATAAATTATGAGCTTGGGCCCTATGTCAGAGGTGGCATCCTAACTACGGCCGGGGGGGGGGGTTACTTAGTACAAAAGGGGTACTGGGGACGTGCCGCAAATTCGGGTAGCAAAATCGGGCTTTCTGGTATTCCAATCGGTCCTTTTTCTGCAAAATGTGGTATTTTGAGGGGTTTGCTTTTCAAAATGTTCGGAAATTTGCGCAAAATGTCGCAAATTTGGACATTTCTTCTCAAAATGTTAGAAAATTTTGCCAAAATAGAGCAAATTTGGTATATGGATGGGTCAATTTTTCTTAAAAATTGGTATTTGGATGGGTGGCTTTCCAAATTTCCCGGAGGCACATCCCTACCCCAACCAAATTTGAGTACCCCCCCACCGGGACTATGGCGTAACATCATAATGAGCTTGCCCGTACTATGTAATAACACTATTGCACCGAAAATACATAACAAGCTTGCCCCACAACTATTTATTCTAAAATTTGCAAAGCCTATCTACTATGATTTGTTTAAGTTATAACAATTGATCCAAACTTGGGTGTTTTTTAAGGATATCTAGAAGTAGAAATCATGAATTAGTTGTCATTTGTCAATGTGGTTGACAGGCCCGTAGCCAGGGGGGTGCGGTGGAGGCGACTCACCCCGCCCCAAATTTGACAAAGTATAAAAAAGGTCCACAAAAAATTCCCAAATGTCCACCAAAACTACACCTAAAGCTCCAAAAACTACACAAAAATACTTATAAACTACTAAAAACCCTTTTTCTTTTTGCTTGTCATTTTGTCAAAACCACTAAAATTAGTTTTGGTTCGACCAAAATTAAAATTTTTCCTCCAAAAGGTTCACTTTTTGAAAATCCGCACCCCCCTTGAAAAAAATCCTGGCTACAGACCTGGTGATTGATATGAAGTTGATATTAAACTATTTATTCTAGAGTTTGCAAAGCCTATCTACCATGATTTGTGTAACTGATCCAAACTTGAGTGTTTTAAGGATATCAAGAAGTGGAAATCATGAATTTGTTGTCATTTGTAAATGTATGAAATGATATGAAGTGCATATTTATTATCTGTGGAATTGGTGTATATGACTGTGAGTAAAGTCTAAATGTCTGTAAGATGTGTAAGATGTGGTTATATGCTATAATCATTCATTGCATATGGTGGATTTGAAAACTCTTTACAGATAAGACAGAAGAGATCATTTTTTTAATACAGCAGGCAGTCCACAAACATCGATAAGGAATCACTGAAAACCTGCAGATTAGCATAATATTCAGGAAAACAAAGGGAAACAATATAGCAGTGATTCATCTAAACACACTCCCCCTGTACATGGTTAGGGGAAAATTCCCCCTCCCCCAGGTCAAGTCAAAACTGAATCTTATGCTAACAGCCAAGGTGCTCATCTCTGCTTCTTTAGTATGAATTACAAAAGAATTAGCTATTTTTTGGCACTTCAATTTAATATACATACACCCTCTGTGAAAATTTTAATATAAGTTATTGCTCAAGTTGGTAAGGGTAGATAGATCCTGGGGGTGGATGGCATAGTGGAGAACTCTTCCATACAGGGTTAAATATATTTAACCAAGGTGTTGATTCACTATAGCAGGGTGATGACCATGTGAAGACCCAATATTGTATCCACATATCTTGCTTACACGGTCAGTCTGCTGGGTGGTTCTATGCTCAATCTACAAACTACAAAGTGGTCTATTTTGTGAAAATAGGTACGGGTACATATATATTGACAAATTATTTACAAGTGATTTACCTGTGAACGAAGGAGATGGTTAGTGCAAAATTGTACCAAGAAAATACTTGTGATTCTTATGGGTTCTAAGAGTGAAGATAAAAGAGTTAGTTGGTGAAATAAATCAAAGAGATATAACATGGTATCTATTAGGTCATGTGATATCACCATGACGACCAGATGACTCTGTCACTGACCTTCAACCCGAGCATGGTCTACTGTAGCATAGAGTGGGCTGCCATTTGGGGTCAGGGCTGAATTAGTAGAAAAGAGCAAGCATTTTGGTTTCAAAAATCATTAAATTATTAACAATTGCAAAAAAAAAAAAATGATAACGTATATTGTCAAGCTTGTATTCAATGTAGCAAGTCATCATGCAAAATATCAAAATACATAATTATGTCTTGAAATAAGAGTAAAATACTTCAGATAAAAAAACAAGCTTTGATGTTATCAAATTCACATGCTTAAAGAGATCAAACAGAGATATGAATACACAACAAAATCCCTTGGTCCATCACATCATCCAAGAGTAACAATATGGTAACTACAAATTTGTGATAGGGTACACTATTGACAGTCAATCTGCAGTTGGCATATTGTACTATTTGGTTACTACATAATGAAGTTTCTTGCTGTGTATGTGAAATGTGTCAAAATTATTAGTTCACACTTAGGTCTCTGTGCACAAAAGAGTAAATAAATCGAGAAAACTTGCAACTGCATGTCTTAATCAAAGCTATGCAAAAGTCAATGGTAAATAACCAGTAAAAAAGTAGATACAATTTTACGTTCTATTAGAAAACAATTTTTATATTTCATATTCAAACTTATTCATTTGAAATACCTGTGCACAAAGACCTACAGGGTTTCCCATATGTGTAAGTTTATTTTTTGATCAAAGGCAAATTTTCACATTTTGCAGGGAATTGCATTAAAAAAGCTCAAAAAATAAGGAATAAACTTCTGTCTTACAATTCTTTTGCTAAAAAAGATTCTGAGTTACATATTTTTTTTTACTATACTTAGGAATCCTAAATCACAGTGTTTCTAGTCCTGAAATCACTTAGAGATACTTAGGGATCCTAAATCACAGTGTTTCTAGTCCTGAAATCACTTAGGGATACTTAGGGATCCTAAATCACAGTGTTTCTAGTCCTGAAATCACTTAGGGTTACTTAGCGATCCTAAATCTCAATGTTTCTAGTCCTGAAATCAACTGACTCTAGCTCAAACAACACAGGTGTTTCTAGAAATCAATTTAGTGTTTCTAATCTAAAACATACCTTGCGCATGGTTTTGCCTTTTCAGTGTTGATGTACCAAAGTCTGTTTCATGTGTACCTGTATAAAGTGAATGAATGAATGAAGAAAATATGGAAAAATTTGGACAGACTATTAGCAGTCTGTGAAATTCATGAGTCTCAAATATTGCACAAAAAATAAATTCCTGCCTGTAATGTGATATACTAACTATAGATAGGAACCATCTTGTGTAAGAATGTGGCTATTGGATTGAGAGTAGAGTGAGTACCGGTAAGCAATACATCTTTTAATATTTTAAGATTGTTTCTCGGTACTTTGAAAAAAATGTTACCACTCAGAAGTCGGATACGCATATCAATGTGTGTTATTATTTTTTCAGATATGCTTGATTTAAGATAATTTAACAATATCTTGGAACCCTGTTGAAGATAAGCTTCCTTTAGCTTACTTGGTACCAAGTACCAAGCTGTGTTTCCTTGGCGAAAGCCTAAGCCTAAACAAGATGAAGATAATGCTACAGAAATCAAGCATCGTCTACGCATGCATATAGGGTTTGGTATGAGTAAACCAAGCAAACATATCATGGACGTACTTCCATTCCATCATTAAAACATGACACAAGACATGCATCGAGGTCAAAGGTCGCATACTTGACGAGTTTTTTAATGAATATCCATGCCATATCCTCATTAATATTTAACTAAAATTATTATTAAATAAATATTCATGCCATTCATGTCAAATTTTATATCTTGAAAAATCAAAGATGAGATTTTGATACCATAAACGCATTCATTAGTTCTCAAAAATGATATCATGAATACAAGCATTGGAGTAGCGAAATAAGAGAAAAATAAATTGTCACAGTGGTAAGATCTCAATTAATACTTAAATATACAATTTTTTTTAAAAATATGATCAAAAATCAATCCATGAACTCACCCCTTTGTTGATCCACTCCGCCACCAGTGTTGAGCGGCTCCAGTTCTGTAGCATCTGATAATGGCGACTTTGTGAAACCTCGATCGGAACCACCCTCACCTTTCCTATTTCCAATACTTGACCATAAATCGGGTCCTTCTAATTCGCTTGTTGCTTTACCATTAGCAGTGACTTTTCTGTAATTTGAAAATATGAAAGTATTAGAGTGTTAACAGGTGATTTGAATATCTACAAGACCTTTCAGCATTAACAGGTTATAGATTGGCATTATTTCTTATCAGCAATATTCCAAAACACCAGGATGGGCGGGATGAGTGGCTCCTAAGCAATGGTCGACAAAAGTCTAACAATAATGTTGATTAAGCCAGACTCATACTATGACATATTTACGACGGAGGGTGACGATAAGTTCTGGGCGTAAAGCAACGACAGCAGCCTGTTAACGATGATGGTCTGCAGTGGCTAGCGAATTAGTCAGTGTCACACGATGGTAAAACATGATTACTGGCGGATATATATTCAAACTTGAAATTCGTAGCTTCAAGTCGCTTGCTGTTACCTCCTATTCATCATAGTGTGAGAAAACCTTTAGCTAACCAAATATCCACAATAAGATTATATAAATAAAGAAATGTTCCACTTATACGGCACTTTTTAAAAAAAATCTTTGAGACAGGGTAATAACTTATTGATGTCAGGAAATATTCACACGATAAGATCACAGCTAGTCCTTTATTTTACACCAGAGCCCATATTCATGATACCCTGCTAACTCTAGTTTGCTATTTAACTCTATGGCCCATGTTCCAGAAAGGTGTTTTTACACAGAAGAAATGGATCCAGGAATGTAATTTTATTACGAGATACTTAAGGCATCTTTGCATAGTCAATGTGCAAAGTAACAGTTTTGATACCCCTCGTATAACTTATTTTAACTTAGCAACAACTGAGTGAAACCTTGGTATGTTGGGGTTAAGTTTATTATTTGGTCTCATTAATTTGAAATCTGTTCACTAAAACAGACTTGATATAAAGCCAAAATCTATCCAGAAATCTTTGGAACATCAATCATGTGGCCATTTTTTCAACCAATTACGTACAAGCTCATTAGTATGGACGATTTTGTCAACAAAATTTTCCAAAAATTCTCTCGCATTTTCAGTGCAATGAAAGTGAAACTAGAATACGCGGTTCTCGGGCCGCGCGGTTCTCGACACAGAGTGTCGATCACGATGCCTCCGCCTTCCACCTTTGTAATCGGACTAAGTTGAGAATTTGACCTTTCTTTTGACCTATGACCCAAACCTTTGAAATCGGACAAAGTTGAAAATCTGACCTTTCTTTTGACCTTTGACCCCCAGTTTAAGGTCGGACGATGGGGTCTCCATTGACACTTTTGATCGCTGGTCCAAGACGAACATTTTGAGACCTTAACCTTTGAAATCGGACAAAGTTGAAAATTTGACCTTTCTTTTGACCTTTGACCTCTAGGGAAAGGTCGGACGATGGGGTCACCATTGACACTTTTGATCGCTGGTCAAAGACGAACATTTGAAACCTTAACCTTTGAAATCGGACAAAGTTGAAAAATAAGCAACATTTTATGCATAAATTATGCAAATTAGATACTTAATTAGCATATTTTGCGCTCAAATTGCAGCTGGCACAAGCGCAGCTCTATCCGCACCTACCCATTTAATTTCATGAATGTAGGGTGCACGGTTTGTAAAATATCCCATTTAAAGCATTTTACGCATAAATTATGCTACATTTTATGCATAAAAAATTATGCAAATTAGGTACTTAATTAGCATATTTTGCGCTCAAATTGCACCTGGCACAAGCGCAGCTCAATCTCCACCTACCCACCAAATTTCATGAATGTAAGGTGGACAGTTTGTAAAATATGCCATTTAAACCATTTTATCCATAAATTATGCAAATTAGGTAGTTAATTAGCATATTTTGCGCTTAAATTGTCGATGGATTGAGTTTGGCTCTAGGTCTACCCAGGCATCAAATATCATTAACGTAGGGCATGCGGTTTCGGAGATATGCATAAAATAAAATTCTGCTCCGTTAAGGAGATATTGCCCTTTGTATCTACGAAATTATAAAGGATTACATGCAAGAGCGCCATCTTAAAACGCGTTGTATTCGTTAATTAAATGGCCGATCGGGCCAATTTTCGCATATGTTATGCGCCCATTAAAATAAGGTGGGGTTAAAATTTTGAAGGGGTGGAATTTTAGCAAATGCTCCTTGTCCAATTATTTCTAAGTCCCTAAAATCACAAAAAAACACATATTTTCTGCTTAAAAACCGACTAAATTTGCATATTTTGCGCCGAAACTTTCAGAGAAAATTACTAGCAACCCTTACCACCAGTCCACCGACTTGCATTGTTCCACGCCTCACCAGTTCTGAGAAACGAGCCCGGACGGACGGACGGACGGACGGACGGACGGACAACCAGAAAACATAATGCCTCTCGCGGAGGCATAAAAATAGAACCAGACCCATACATTATCAGATGCACTAATTCTGAAAAACTTTTGGCCGGTAGTACCATACGCTCACTAACATAAAGAGTGAAATTATTGATTACTGATTAAGCTTAAGATTTCAAGTCACATCAGGGCGATCACAGTAAAAGTGACTCGTTAGTGCTAACCCCAATTACAAGTTCAAATGCATACGCCATCAGTTAATGTGAACATGGAAGTAACATTCTGGGTATTGTGTTAGTGAGTCACTTTTTCTGTTGTTAATTGCTGGAAAGTGTAAAATTGGCTTCGGGACTTCTCGGAAAGTTGTGTTTTGAAAAGGTCTATTGCAATACTTACGGTGGTATTTTCCTCTTCTCCTTATATTGCTGCCCACAGCAAACGCAGCAAGTGGCTCCACACAGCAAACCAGTGCAGCATCTGGCACACTCCTCTTCATCAGAACAACAACACGGACACATACTGGTCCAGCACCTTGCCAGAGCACCGCAGCATGGAGCGCACGGTCCGCAGCAGTCTGAATCGGGACAACACGAGGCACAACAAGCGCAGCAACCACACACTAAGCACAAGACGATGAGGATGGCTAGAATGAGTAGAAGGAAGATGGTGGCTACGATGACCATCCATATCCACCATGGGAAGGCTGCCGCTCCAGTCAGCGGTACCACTGGTGCTGCCGTTACTATGGATATTATGGAATCAAGAATTTGGTTATAGTTTTTAATATTGGTTTAATAAATACCCTAAATTAAGGGAAGTCATGCTATTTTACTTGAGTGAATAGCAGGACACTTTTATAGGTATCAGTAGATTTTCAAATCTGACAAGTAAAGAAAATTCCAAATTCTTCAAATTCACTTTTCTAGTTATCAGTGGGTTTTCAAAACTGACAAGTTAAGAAAATTTCCTAAGGCTTCAGCAATTCAAATTCCAAATTCTTAGCAATTTTTGGTTTCAAATTTCAAAATTCATCCAATTGAATTTGATACTCCCCAGTATGTTACATCCCCAATATGCATTGTTGATCAAATATAAGATCAAAATGCACAGCATTTTGCTTGATCTTTAACATCTACCTTATGTGTACATTTTAAAATTATAAAGACAGTATAAGATATTTTTAGTCCAATAATTACTATGTCATTACAAAAAACGGTTGATAAAAAAGGAGAAAAAACAAACAAAAAAGGAAATATTGCAACAATATCTTAAACTATACGGAAAATTTGAGAGTGACAGTAACTAAGAGATGACAAAAATGAAAAAGGGACTGACACAAAATCTAAGATAACATGCAACTACACATGCAATTTTTGCTTCATGCAGGTGGGTAATTACGAGTCAATCTACACGAAGTGCAGATCCAGATGCATGCGCATCTCCGAGATCCAGATCTGAGATCCGCATCTCCGTAGACTGCTTACACGTACGCATTCGTGCAGAGTGCTGTACTGCATATTCGAATCCGACGCCCGTGTAGCCACAGTCTGCTTCAAAGCAGCTTATGGAGATTTGCATTCATCTGGATTTACCATAGATTTAAAGGGGAGATACCAGACATGTCCACCATTTTTATCCGGCATGGAGACAAAATTGGGGGTATTTGGGTTTGACCAACAGCTTGCCGATGAGGCATCGCACCGTGTCATAATGCGCGAATATTGAAACACGCACACACGCTTTGCGTGCAGGTTGGCGTATCATTCGCGTAAATTATTATTTGCGCAGGTTGTCTGTACGCGTAACCAAGTCTCGGCTGTCGGAGTTGAGTGGACCCGAATACCCCCAATTTGAGCTCCATGGCTGACGACGCCATTACACGGGCTGGTATACAAAGCCTGGTATCTCCCCTTTAAATCTATGGGATTTACAGTCCTGTGTAGATTGCCCCTTAATGGGAGTCAGCAGTGGCAGGATGCGATTGATTTTATCGCTCAATATTGGTTGCTTTTACACATAAGTAATGAGCAGTACACTTAATTATGTTTGGCTTTGATAAAAGTCCAATAGTTTATTCAGAATCTTTTGATATCTATCACTCGACATTGATTAATGCATAGTCTTTCTGTACTAGTGGGTACACATGCTCGTTCTTAGGATCGCGTAAAAATAGAGAGTTCGACATGACCCGTTTCGCAAATTTCATTTTTTGCCAATAAACAAAAAAGGTTAGTTTTTCCGTAACCAAATTTGTGACATTTAAAAAAGGGGATATGATGACTTGAGGAAGTATCAGGACCTAACTAAATACTAATCTGACATATCACCTATACTACCAGTAGCAACTGAGCTCATCTCAGATTTTAACCCCTCAGGATGCCTGAATATTAACCCTTTCGGTTCTGAATTGCAATATAGGTGTACATAGCCCATACTGAATTAATTTATACTCAATATGAATTGGAACGCCTGAGCGTTCTCTCATAAGCTCCTTAGGAAACGCTCAGGCGTTCTATCGGATCCAAAGGGTTAAATGTGTGCTGTGCGAGCGGAACTTGTAGGAATTCAGTACAACATATATCGGAAAATATCTTTCATGTTTTTGTTTAAAAGGGTAAACAATTGCACTGAAATCAAATTTTCATGAAACAGGGGTACTTTTTATCCCTGAATTCATGAAATTGCATGAAAAGGGAGTCATTTTTCTCATGTGAAAAACGCGGAAAGGGGGTACTTTTCAATTCCAACAAACAAGCATGTGTCCCTGGAAGTACTTGAGAGCTGATGCACAGGGGTATGATCATGGGGTGCATATGGGATGTAGCGGAAGACTATATTAATCAATAAATCAATGATACACAGTACTTGCATGACATTCATACCCCATGAAGGAGTCTATTCGTACAGGGGACCAACGGCTTTACGTGACTTCCGAACCACGGAGCATATAGAGTAAAGTTTCTTGCCCCAAGGAAACAAAGAGACAAAAACCGCCCGGCCCGGGGCTCGAACCCACAACCTCTGTAATATGAGACCTGTGCTCTAACCGCTCATCCACGCTCTTCATGGAAGTATGTCCATTGATGGAAATCGCAAGACTCTGAATAAACCAAAAGCGTCTCCCAATGCCATTTGCTGAAATTGGTTTAAATCTGACAGCACAATAATGGTGTCTAATAATTATCAAAATAAATGTCAAAATTTGTCCATTTTCTTGTGACATTTTACAACCAAGAGAACTGGATATTAAATGATTAATTAAGATTTAATAAAATGCAGGGCGACTGGTTTAAAATATATCTCAAATACTATGGATGATTTGATGGAGGTTAAACTCGATTGCAATTGGAAAAATATGCAGAAATATTGAAATGATAAGAAAAATCTGGAAAAAAAAACCTACAAAAGACAACATCTTACCATACGAAACAAATCCTGATATATATAGCGCATTATTCAAGATATATGCAGATGATCACAGCAACGGACCAGGTATAGCAGTGTAGGCACACATCAATCACAATTATATGTCAGAAATACAAAATGAAAACAAAACTTATAATAGTAAAAGAAACAAAGAGTGAGAATATACAAAGTATTGACTAAAAAACGAAAAACATAACACAGCACAAATAATGAATAGATGAAAACACAGAGAGATGTGTGTATTGCAAGGAATTTAAAAAGGGGAACCGGTACTCGCCGCCATTTTAATTTCACCGTCGTGTAAATCCTATGGGACGGCAGCCATCTTGGATTGTCGCTCATGGAGGTTCGAGTTATTGTACCTACGGCATTTTACGGATCCGTATGCCTCACTTTGAGAGTCTTCGCAACAGATTAGCGGGAAAATTGGCGTACTTTGATCAGAGCAAGTCACAATATACGCTACTTGAAACACAGACACGGTTTGCACGTGAAATAAACTGCACACGCTGTATATGCGTGAAGTGAAGATTTACGAGATCTGCATGAATATCGGGCCAAACTCTAAATATATATTCGGATGTACAATAACTCTGCTCCATGAGCGAAGCAAGATGGCGGTGTATCCCGATTCCCCTATAAAAATTCCTTGGTGTATTGTCATCGGAATGTAGACGTTTGTTAATCTCTGTATAAATAAAGATAACATCATGATGCAACTTTGATGGTCATTTTTGTTTTTATAGTTCAAAATCATAATATAATAAACTAGGAATGACATGATTGAAATTAGATTCTTTTATGATTACAGGAGTAGATCATGATGTATATGCTTTCTGTTACACATCACAATAATTTGGTTCCCTTGAAAATGCAGTGGCGGAAACAGTTGGCAAAATGGAAAGAATATGTTCGGCACCAACTTCTCATTGTATTGCTAACATAGAAGTATCGACAAAAATGTATCGCAGCATACATGCACTGCTTTTTATTTGATTCATTAACATTTCAAAAAAGACTTAGAAAGAAGAGAAATAAAATCGACTCTATTCAGAGAAAATATAAACTATTTTTTATTCTAAAAAAAGTGCGATAGAAACTACTACGAACAGAATTGGAAGATACGTGGTATTAACTTGGAAAATCTAGATCATGCACAGGTGAGATTATCTGTGTTTTCATTTTACTTATTGGGCCATACTCCACTATTGTGAAATACTGTGAGGGGTTTGTCCTGTAGGGGGTTACTCACATATGAAAGTGACGTACGAGTGCCACAGAGCACCTCGGAAGTAGGGGTCTTTGGGTGACAAATCAAAAAAGGGGTTTTACAGTGACAAAGTGCAAAAAAGGGAGGGGGGGCAGTTGGGTCTTTGGGCAAAATTCACCAAAAAGTATGGTCTTTCCAGGTCAAAATGGCCCAAAAAATTCAAAATTTCGACAAATTTTGTGACATTTTTTAATTATTTTTGCGAAATTTCGACGAATTTTACAAAAAAGTTCAAAAAATTACATCAAATTAAGAAAATGGTGAGTCTTTGAGTAACAAAGGTTGTTTTAGCGACAAGGATGTTTAAAAGAAAGAGGGTCATTGAGTGACAGTTGGTAAAAATAGGGGGTCTTTCGGTGAGAGCGAGCGAAGAATGCTACAGCGCTCATTTCACATTGGTAAAGTATAGCTTGAATATAAACATGATGGTCAAATCTACTCAGTGATAACATATACATGTAAGAGATATGCACAGCAAAAAACAGCATTGGGTAATTAGGGTTGGGCAA
>JXSR01S001867.1:23866-44155 GCA_000969725.1 Ophiothrix spiculata
AAATGTTTATTAATTAAACTGTTCATTGACCATTTCATGTGGTGTATGGTTATGTAGCTTTTCATATTGATAATCAAACGATAATTAAAAGTGTTTGTAAATTAAACTGTTCACTGGCCTTATAACATGTGGTCAATAATATGCATTCTTGTGTAGGTTTTCAAATACTTAAAATAATATGCATTATTGTGTAGGTTTTCAAATAATTAACAAACAAACAAAATAGCAATGACATTACATTGCAGGCCAAGTTCATTATTGATTTTGATAATTTGACGATTTTTGACTTCATCTCGGAAAATGTTTATGATAAAAAGGTTGTGCATATGCAGTTATTCAAAGGGGACGAAAAACTTCATGGAACAGAATGAGACGTTTTGTTCTTTTTGCAATTGTTGTATAGAAGTAAGTGATTTTCTAGCACTCTTATTTTTTTAATTTAGGGTAGAATCAATCCATCATTTTCAGAAATAATGAATGATCTGTTACTCGGCAAGTGATAACAAAAATACATTGTATGTGTTTACATGTTAATTTTTGTTGTTGTTTTATAAACAAAACAAAGAAAACATTTTCAAACCAGGCTATCAGAAATTATGGACCGTCTTTTTGGAACTCTCTTGATAAAAATGTCAAAAGCTTCAGAAATATATCAAAATAAAATTTTCTATCCAAATACTAGTTTGAACATTTTGGACAAAAATCATATAATGAAACTGTTTTCGTGAAAATCGTTATTGTATCTTCTTTCATTTTTGACACTGTCTTGTATTTTTTTATGTTTCTCTTTGATTAGTAAGTATATATTTGTTTGTTTACTTTGTTTTGTTTTCTAGGGCATAATTGTCTTCAGGCCTTATTGGCCTTTCGATTATGTTCGCAATATCATTTTTGTGTTTTACCTTCATCGTGGGACATTTTCAACAAGAAGCATATGGGACATTTTTCCATTGTAGGTTTGAGAGATTTGGAGTTATTGCCAAATATTAGCTTGTAAATGGTACATAAAGTAAGTTGAAAATAATAATCATGCTATGACATATACATGTATGTCAAGCAATTGTACATAAAAAGCAAGTCGAAGCACTTTCACGATAAGGATGTCATTTAAAAAGAGCTAAATCAAATCTATTCAAATTTGATGCTTGCCATTTATCTAAAATTTGAACTGTTTAGTTGAAATGTATTTATTAGATAACAAACATCATCTGACGTCATGGTGATGGATGATCGAATCTATATTTTGTTCCAAACTCACACATAGATGTTACAACATGAGATAGGAGGCGACCAAGCGGTTAGGACACGGAACTCGTAACACAGAGGTTCTGAGTTCTAGTCCCGATTCGAACCATGTCTCCGTGTGCGGGTGAGAACTCTTATTGTATCGTGGGTCGGAAGTCACGTTAAGCCCAGGGCGTTAATCCCCTGGTTCTCTGTGCGAATCCTCCACCTATAGCATAATGTTTTAATGACCGATTATACGCTTACCCTGTTTGGGACGAAAGTTCTTCTTTCGTGTTGGTAGTTTGACTTCAACGGTATCAGAACAAGATGAACTAGATTCATCTTCGTTTGGCTCTGGAAAGAAAAACAATAGCATTTATGGATGGTGTACAGGAATTTACTGAACTGGTCCCTGACACTGCGGTTCCAGACGGTTTTCATGAAACGCTGGCCCCATGAGGTATTCATATTAACTGTATAGTTGGCAACTATTTGCAACTTAAAGTCCCTTAACGAGGTCGTTGCAAATACTATTGAGTTAGGGGGGGGGGTGTAAAGATGAAGATTTAGATCTTCAACATCAGCTAAGCATGCATGATGAAAAATCAATTAACCAACCGCTTCTGTTTAAAAGAGTTTGCTTAAATGTTTTCAGCGTTGTCTTAGTCCTAGCACTGATTTACACATCTATTGTCTCTTCATTAGAAATACATTTAACAAACATGTTACTCTGGTCTAGTGCTAATACCTTAACCATCCATCATTCCTTAGCCTGAGTCCCTAGTCCCAAGACTCGCTCACGATCAGTTTCAAACGGCGGATCAAAATGGCGCCGCTCGTCTTCACTAAGCCTTCTCCCGCGCAGAATAACGTAGCGGTAAAGAGAAAGGCTTGGTCGACGATAGACATGATAGAAGCCGGATAGAAGGATTCTGTCTAACCAATCCTCAACCGCTCACTTACCTGGTTTAGTTTTGGCAGTTTTCTTTTTACTTGGCAACCTGGTTTCAACTGTGTCTGAGCACGAGGAACTTGACTCATCTTCTGATGAGGCTGAAAAGAAAAAAAAGGTTTAGGTTAAACTAGGTGTCATTTATCCTTTATAAGTCTCTTTGGAAAAGTAAATGACGTGATGCATACCAACAAGCAACCATGTGTCTGACCTGCTCTAACCTACGGATCCAATACTTTGGCGACTTGGGCTTTAGGGACACGCGTGGCTTAGCGGCATAAGTCCCCGACTCTTAATCATCAGGCATTGAGCGTTGTGGGTTCGAATACGGTGAGCGGAGTGTGTAGTGTCCTTGAGCAAGATACACGGTTGCTCATATAGTTGAAATGAAAAATATTGTTACCACTTTTTTTACGTAAAGGTCAATTTATGATGAAAATATCTGGAAACTTATGTTGTTTTTGGTCAGATTTGATAGGTTATCTTGTTGGGTATGAAATGGAACTCCGAATGAGATCAATTTTCTTATGTACTGGTAAGGGGGCAACAACAAAAATGGGTAAAAAACGTGATTTTTAGGTCCAATTTGATTTGACCCTGCCTTGTTCAAGGTAACTTTTCTACTCAAGTTGAGTGGTCAAATGGAATGTCTATCTACAGTAGAGTGATAAACAGGTGGTTGAGTGTCTTTGTCACGCTTGACTGAGCCAAGAGAATGCTTGGAAGCAAAGCACAAAATAGATCCTTCAACGCCCCTAAATTTACAAAAATAGGGTTGTGGTGAACGTGGAATGGTCCCCGGGGGTATGTGACATCTTGAAAACATTTTAAGATGTCATAAGCCGCCGGGAAACATTCCATGTTCACTCTACTACAGATAAACATTCCATATGGCCACCGTCAACTTGAGTAGAGAAGTGACCTTGAACAAGGCGGGGTTAAATCAAATTGAACCTAAAAATCCCGTTTTTGACCAATTTTTGTTGTTGCCCCCTTAACAGTATATGAGAAAATTGATCACATTCGGAGTTCCATTTCACCCCCAACAAGATTACCTATCAAATCTGACCAAAAGCAACATAAGTTTCCAGAAGTTTTTATCATAAATTGACCTTTACATAAAAAAGTGGTAAAAATATTTTTATTCCAACTTTATGAGCAACCGTGTACTTACCCTAAAATGCTCAAAGGATGTCAAATGGGTACTGGCATTCTTCAATGCTGGGAAAGTAGCAGAGTCGCGGGGAAGGAAGTGCGGCGATCCATCATCGCAAACATAACAAATTGTGGAGTCTGGCCCAATTGCTTCTAAAGAGAGATTGGCACTCCGACCTGTGAAATACAGGCCGTCCCTTACCTTTACCTTTACTTTACTTAGTGCTATGACTAAGAATATCTCGAGAGCGGAAACTAAATCATGTTCAAGATCACCACGTGTCCAAAAGTGTGACAAATGAGTGGATCAGGAGTACTGGCCCAAGTATACTGATGTCATCCAAGTAATGAAACAAAATAATGGAATTAGATAGTTCACGTAGCTAAAGCATCCGATGGATGATGAATAAAGATGATAACAGAATGGGTAAAAAAGAGGGGGGAGAGCGGCGGTAAAAAGGTTGAGACATGAAATAACCACCAAACTTATAGATGTCACTTGTATGAGGAAAGTGCAAGTCAGGTGAGGTAAACGTGGCTGCATTTCGGAGAGGTCTTCACTCTGACATGCCTGCAATGGGCCGACAACGGCTACATGACGGTAGTAGTGGAAGTGGTGATTATGTCTGTGATGGGATCTTCAATTTACTGATGGACTCACGTAACATTTGCCATTTAAATATCTGAGTTAACCATAGCATTTGCAACCCCACGCTAGTACACAGGGTACTTTGAACGCGGGGTTCTGGTTGACGCCGGAAACTGACATTGGGGAAGTGCTTTTGTAATACAGAATCGTCTGTCAATAGATAAACTTTGGTTATGTAGTAAATCTTACCCTGCACAGTGGCCTTTCCTTTCCTTCTTGCCGGTAGTCTTCCTTCAATCGTCGATGCACAAGAGGAACTCGACTCGTCATCAGGAACAACACGTGCTTTCTTTCTTGGAAGTTCTTCCTTTGGAACCTGAGAAAGACACAATTTGGCTTATGAATACATGCATGGTATACAGTATTTGATGTACACTATTAACAAAAAAAATCCCCTTTCTTCAACTTACATGACTAACCAAAATGCGTTTCATGGCTGTAACATTATAACGTACCGAACTGTGGTTGGAAATGGTATAGACTCTATATATTTTATGCAAAATCACGACAGGAAATAATGTGAAAATCACTGATAAAGCACAAGGTTGTGCTGTAAAGACAAAATGTCCCCTTACTTACCACATCCTGGTAAGTGGAGCGAGTCCACTTACCAGGATGTGAAAACAACACACTGAAGTAATGAATGTTCATGACGTTAAGACTATTTTACTTTATCATGTTTGGCAAAATACTAGAGATTGTAATATATAGTAGGCCCTATTCGATTTCTGAAAACATGAGGCAATTAATTGTGTGTTCTTACACAGGTTACTACAGTTATTTTTGAACTATGTGTTAATGTTATGGTGAAGGAGAGAAGTGCAGTTGTATTTTAATGTTTCTTTCAGGGATAAGTAGGATTGTAATAAGAATTATTTTTGAGTAAATTCAACAAAGTTTCATATTTAACAATCATACCTCAATAATATCAAGTTTTAACTTAACTTCTTTTCATATACAACTAGTTTAATTTCATGACCCTACATTATAATTAGGCCCACTAGTATGATATGCTTTGCATGTTTATAGCAGTCAGAGATATTTGACAAAAAATCAATATTACACACAATAGGAAAGTACCTGTTACTTTCTGTATATGTGGGTCGACTCCACATTGTTGTGTTCACATTACAAAATCTAACCCACCTCCTGGGGTCGAAAACTACCTCATGAAGGTGGTCTCGCTCCACATTGTTAATGTGGATTCGATGTAGGGTCGAAACCACTTATTTTGTGATCACACTACACTGAGAAGTGGGTTCGATGTAGGATCGACTCCACGTCCCTACATTAAACTAGCTAGGTGTGATCACGCCCTTAGTGTACTTTGAAAAAAGTTAATGAAATAACCTATTTTCGTATGTCCCATAATGCAACATTTCAGCGCGAAAGACCATATTACTACGTTGTGCGCAATACGTCATGCATAGAAGGTAATAATCATGATAATATGGTCAACTGAGCGTTTACGGTACTTTCAAGATGCATTATCATGATTATGGGACATACGAAAGTGGTCTACTAATTTGTTACCTGTGTCACGAATGTCGTTGGTGCAACTGCCGTCGTCTTTGTCGCCATTTCCAAGGATCGCACTGCACGCCCTACTAAGAACCGATGCACTGTGTCTGAAGATGAAAGCTGCTTCTGTAAGTTTTCTGCTTTCTTGAGCATCAACATAGCCTCGGTCGTCTTGTTAGTCTTTACAAGAAGTTCCCCGCGTATGCAATACAAGATTGAAAGACTCGCAAGCTTGCTATCGCTTGCTCCACTGATTTGTTCAAGTATTGCTTGTGTTTCATTAAGCTGCTGTAAAAGCTCCTCGGGATTGTTGGTGAGATCTTTCAAGTGCTTTATCTGGTAGCATTTGAGAACAGCATAGGAATGGCGGTCTTCATTTTCCATAGCATCGTCTGCCATAGATCCAAATAAAATATGTCCCTGATCTGGGGAAAGCAGTAATTCAGAAGCAACAATAACCCACATATTATCACGTGATTTGTAACCATAAGTGATTTTCAAAGTGTCTAGAAAGCCAAGAAAGTTGGCTTGGTTATCTCGCAATTTCACCAGCGATTTACAGGTATCTCTTTCGACTTTCTCACAGATTTTCATCAATCTCTCACCGTAGAACTTGAAGTGCCGTTTCTCCGCTTTTTTGAATTCCTTCAAGTAGTCTCCAGGTCCAGACCGAGCACACTCAATGGCAATTTGGCGCACACTTTGGTGCAAACTATATACAGGCACCTTTCCTGAAAACTGTTTAGAACGATGTACTGGTTTAACCTCAAGGAGCCCGAGATATTTCAAGTCCTGTAATTCTAGCCTGAGTCTGTCCGACTTTCTCTTGGATAATTTGAGGACTTTCCGGGCAGCATGAAGAGAGAAGCAGGCAGGAAATGCTGCTAATCTAACTACGTTAAGTTGTTGTGTTTTAGGTAATAAATCAAACGATGATCGAAGGCACTTGGTTAGATTTGGTGAAATTTGTAGACTGGATATGTCGATATCATTGTGTGATGGGTTTGGAAGAACATCTTGGAGCTGATGAGTACCGTGTTGAAGATTACATGCTGTGACCTGTGACGTAAAAATGAAAAACAACAACAACATGTTGATTTGAGCATAAAATTAAGAGTGTTAGATGTCATTTTGGTTTATACAACACAAAGATGTTTTGTATTTGCCTCTTATTTTTCATTTTTGGGTTACTTATTTCACAAGGTTGTAAAATATGGTGTTAGGTAAGGGTCACGCCTACTGTAGATATGCAGAATGACTTTTTTGAAAGAAGCAATGAAATATGTGATGGCTCACCCCGAAAGGGGGGACTTTGAAGATTATATCAATTTTGAGTTTTTCATTCAAGTTTCATCTGTTGCAGCATTTTCTAAGCTTTAAAATGACACCTTACTTATTGAAATTGATCAAGGCGATCAAATTTACAACAGAAAATCTGCTCTTATTTTTTGCTGCCTATTTTCACCTGTATCTGCATATATCTTGAAAAGTTTTCTGTCGCAAAGTCCCCCTTTTCGGGGTGAGTTATCACATTTATGGTTTGATTCGTGGCGAGTGTGAGTTCTCCCCAATAGCACCACCATGAGTCAGATGAAGGGTTGATTGTTTTTTGAGTAGCAGAAGAGATCTTCAAATCATTTATCTCAAAACGAACTGAAATCATTATCTGAACCACTAACACTTTATATTCTCTAAGATAAAACTAACCTTTATTGCCATTGGGTTAGTGCCACAAAAAGACGACACGTCGTCTGCAACGTCTCTCGGAATCGGAGTGTTGCCAGCATGATAATCAAACATCCGGAAGGCATCATCTGAATCAAGCCCGTTGTGCTGCTGAAGTCGGAACCCGTTTACGACCTAAAATAAAAAAATGTCGCCAGACATCAGTAACAGACAGATACGTTACAAACTTTGTCATATACAAAAAATATCAAAAACTACATTTAATAAAAAAAGAAAAAAAAAGGCTCAGAACCTATAATTGTCATGGTTAAAGGCTCTGTCACACATCACGAAACGTACGAATAACGAACTAATAACGTACACTGTTTGGTCATTGAAATACATGTATATCGATTACCAAACAGTGTGCGTCATTAGTACGTTATTCGTACGGTACGGTGATGTGTGACACAGCCTTAAGGGCTCTGTCACACATCCACGAAACGTACGAATTACGTACTAATAATGTACTCTGGTTTGGTAATCGATATACATGTATTTCAATGACCAAGCCAGAGTACGTTATTAGTACGTTTCGTGATGCCCCTAATACAGGGGATTTCAGAGTTTAGTTCACATTCTAACGGACGATATGCTTTGGCAGACAGATGGACCCCTGGTTGAGGACATGTCACAGTTTTGAAAACGGTTTTTCTTATTTCGTAATGATGAACTGTGCGGTGCATAGTCTGACCCTGAACAGTGTTCCCTCTAAGGATTTTGACTTTGCGCCAAAATGACGACTTCATAAAATTTGCAATCGCTAATTCCCGACAATTTAAAAGAAAAAGTGAATAAAGTAAAATAATTCAATATTGTGAAGCTAAACCACTCTTTTTTCTTTTCAACATAATTTTCGCATTAATTTGTTTACTTTGTATTAGTTAAAAACCTAAAATACGTTTTTTAAAGCCGTTGGCAAATTGTTGAGCTTCTGCGCCTGCGAGGTGCAACGAGTACGAGGACCAATATGAAAGAAACTGTCTCTGACCGATTATGTGCACTGTAAAAAAGTTGGGCAAATATACATCTCTACCATAGTACCAACTGTTGGGCAAACTAAAATAAAATAAAGCACCGTAGATAAGCCCCCTTTGCAAAAATTTTGCATCGCTTTTACCCCACAGATGGCAGATGGACTCGCGTTTCCGCTCAAAAAGTCTTGGCCAACATTAGGGCAGGGATGTGTGCCAAACAGTGTTATTTGTATTTTGCCCAACGTTGGTAGGGATGTATACTTCATCAACGTTGGGCGAAATCACCCCCAAATCGCCCAACTCTCTTGCAGTGTGGCATGACAATGCAACTTTTTCATATTAGGCAAAATGGCCTAACCCGCATGTTCTTTATAGAGGTCTAAATTGAGTCAAACGTTACTCATCACATTAACATTTTGGACTTCTTCAGGGGATATATTCGAAATGCAGAGTAAAAGGTATTACAAGGTTCATATGATGATGATTATTATTATTCATACCTCACGTTTGAGTCTCGCTTTCATATCTAGATGATACGATGACGTCATTAAGATCTTGATTCTGGGATTTGGAATAGTTGTGATTGTTCTCAGTGCATCAGTAAATGGTTTGAATGCCTTGGAACTTGAATTCAACATGGAATCAACGTTATCCAGAAACAGAATAGTATTACCTATGAGATAAAATAAAAAATATAATAAATAATTGATAAGACAGAAAGACATATAATGTCATGAGAATGAACTTCTGTCTACTTTTTCTTAACCTTATGATTATAAAAATGCTTTGTTGTCCGCTTCACATATTTGACTGTTCATTTCGAAGCAGCCGTAAATGCGACTTCTTGTCATTTACGTTTTTCATTTTCAAACATTTTGCAGTGACCATGGTGTAGGATTAAAATGCCACTTGCCTTTCTGAAGTCAAGTTATGGTCAGAAATCAGAAAACGCTATGTTTTCTGTTGATGGTCCTCAAAACAGACATATATTTCATATTTCCGATCATTTGAAGTGAATAATGAATCTTTTAAGGAGTTTTGAAGCAAGCATCAAGAATTTGAATCAGAAAAAAATCGGCAAATTACAGGCTCTTTGCACGTTTTTTCATCCAGCAAAATGAAGTTTGCTGCATTTACGGCTGATAGACATGAACGTAACTGCTCATGATAGTCTAAATCAACAATTATATATACAATTTACAGTCAAATAGTCATTATTCCGACAATTAAAACTTTTAATTATCTGAATAATGGCCATTTGTCTGCACATTTAATTACGAACAGGGATATGATAAATCAAAGCACGGTCGACGAAACACCGATTCACCTATATGATTTTCCGTAATTCTTCTTTTCGCGTTGTCGGTGCGATATTTCGGATGTTCAGAATCAAATGTTCAATGGCACCCCTCTTTTCATATTCTTCAATTCTCGACTCTACAATAAATTTTGACTCATTGCAGTGACCAGCTGTAACTACACAGTGAAAGTGTATGTATGTCTACTGAGTATAAATCACAAATCCACCTACCATCCGGTATCGACGTATCAAACTCTCTCAGAAATTTATACAAATGATCCAAATCATAATCTGCAGTCTCAACACCAAATGCATGAAGCACAGCAAAGTATAAACTATGCATCGATTCGAGCCCTCGTAAATCAACGGAGATGAGATTGTGCGAGTTGTGCATTCGGTAGCAAGCTTCTTGTGCCATTCGTGTCTTCCCGATTCCCGGCTCACCGCTGATACACACGGCATGTATGTGATCAAAGTCTTTGTCAAGAACAGCCACGACTTGGTTCAAGATGGTGGGATCACCAAAAAATGGACCTGTGGTAAGGCAAAAAAGGGTGCGAGAATTAACATCAAAGAAAAGTTGAGCATCATCTTTTTAACACACTGTAATTTTGTAATGTAGGCTAATGCTTGTACAGTGGGGAGCGTGCCCGAGCGGTTAGAGCACGGGTCTCGTGATACAGAGGTTGTGGGTTCGAGCCCCGGGCCGGGCGGTTTACGTCTTCTTGTTTCCTTGGGCAAGAAACTTTACTCTAATTGCTCCGTGGTTCGGATAGTCACGTTAAGCCGTTGGTCCCCTGTGCGAACGCTCCTTCTTGGTGCGCTGCATACAGTGTATACCTGGTGAGTCTTGTTTTCAAGCTAGTATGCCGGTTTTCTGTAGCAGAACTCGTGTTTTAGGTACTGAAAGTGGTCCGCCAGGTAATTCGTTGCATACATATCTCTCTAAATTCCAAAGATTGAAAAATCAATCTTTTTGAATGTGCACTCACGGCAGACTTTTTTGGATTGATAAGTCAATCTTCCAGACGTGAATTTTCAATCCTTGGAATATCCCTCTTGAACTTTTTAACTTTCAAGATTGAAAATTCAGCCTGAAAGATTGACATTTTAATCCAAAAAAGTCTGCCGTGAGTGCACACTCAAAAAGATTGATTTTTCAATCTTTGGAATTTAAAGAGTTATATGAGGGACAGCGGGCCAAAGATTAACAGAATGGGCTCCAAGCGGGGGCTCCAAGAAACTACGCATAACTACGTTGCCATACAACCATTCCATTTCCCCTGGGTCCTTCAAATTGCGCGAACAAAAAACATAACGTTTAAGATTTTGGTCATTAAAGAGGCAATAAAATGATAGTATCTTTTTCATTTCATTTTCCATTTTTATGGTAATACTTACCTCCAAAATTTGACGAGTTCTTATTAAGAACTTTTGCAACGGCACCTTTCTCCTCTTCATACTGATGGATGGCATTTAGTAAATCTGGACACCCAAGATTGGTTATCAACGCTTTCAAAAATCCCAATTCCTCATCATTGATACGGTTCTGACTTTCCAAAGCGTCGAAAATACCAAAAGCACCATCTTTGGTAGCGATGTTCATCTCAGCTAAAGATTCTTGTAATTTGTGAACCTCCTCGGGTACGAGACTATTGGTGATCCAGGCTAATAGCCAATTAAATCGGGACACTTCTTTCAACTCACTCATCGTCCAGTTTCGTTAGATCAAATGCTTTATGAAACATAAACGAAAAAAAATATGCCTTTTTAGTTATACAAATATTGAATACTCATGAGGGCAATGGTAAATACTATTACCCCGAAGTGATCTTGAGAATAATAGGTCCTGAGGCCGAAGGTCATACATACCCTATTTGATTTTTGATGGCAAAACTATTAACTATCAAAACTAAAAGTAGTTAATATTTCATACTTTTTCAACCAATTTGTCATAAAGAAAAATAATTACCAGATTTTGTACAGCTCCTTCTGCATGCAATATAGGCGTAAAAATGTTATATACCAACATCAGATATAAATCTAAACAGTTGGTATAGTTACATTTTTACGCCTATATTGCATACAGAAGGAACTGTACAAAATCTGGTAATTATTTTTCTCAATGAAGAATTGATTGAAAAAGTATGAAAAATTAACTATTTATAGTTTTGATAGATATTTATAATATTTCATGATATTGTTTTTTTCCCAAAATTAGCTATTTGCTAGCTGAATTTACACGAACAGCGTGGCTCACTAACCATAGAAGTACATTGTTTGAGCTAATTTGATTGTCCTAAATATCAAAGAAACACGATGTTAACACTGCCCTACAGAGGGCGTATTTGTAAAACATATCAATTTATAAACAACTAAAGCGTGCAATTTTGAACCAAATGTATAACAAATATTGATATTAGAATATCTAATAGATAATTGTATCATTTCTCATATATTGATGGTAAAGTATACCTGTATAAAATTTATATTTTCCCTACCACTCCATATATGTAGACCGATGCGTGAAATGTGCGAATATACATACTTGCAAATACCTAGTACTCTTGTTTGACGAAATTCTTTTTGTGTTTTTTAGAGCTATTGTAATATAAAAAGCATCATTGCAGCCACTCTTCTTCAATATATGTATTTTTCATATTCAAAATTACATACCGTATATTTTCTATTGGTTTATATGACATGTGTTCATGGTAACCCTCGTGCATAAAACATACATGTACAATCAGAAGTTACATAAATGACGAATTTGGGCAAAGCAAACATCTCATTTTCTTTTTGTTGTAAATTTTAAATTTTTACATTATTTTCAATTTAGTTGATATATTTTCTTTTAAATTATCAATATTATGTTAATATGAACCCCTTTTAAAGTTATTTCATCATAATAGCCCCTGTACACCTGTCCGTTATACGACTTAACTTTGTGCCGAATTTGGGCAAATGCGAAAGCTTAACTGACAATTAATGACACAGTTTTGCAGACATCGACTGCACAAAATTCGCTAGATTTATTGTCATTTGATTTATCAAAATTATTAAATAACATATTTACGATACCGTTGAAGTATATTTTATAGAAATAAACTGTATTTAAGTCAGGCTAACCCCCGGGTTAAACCCTAAATAAAAGGCTACTAAATTTCCAATTGTCGAGTATAAAGTTCGCGCGGCGCAATCTTAATTGCATTTTACTGTCTTTCTGTTTGACAAACAGAGAAAAAAATTGGCGGAACCGATAATAAATAGTAAAGTCCATTGTACATTGTCAACAATAATCTACTTATTATATCAATAAACCTCTTGATACCCCATGACCCGACGCTTCAAGCCCCCGTAGTCTATGGCGCTCCATGATACGTCGAGCCGACATATTGACGAGCACGGCTTTTTCGCCAACAACATGCCGTGTTTCGTCCGCAGCGAAAACAAATTGGTATCAGCGTCTGTAAAATTCTTTACTCATGAAATCATGCATAATAATAGACCCAAGCCACGCTACCAACTGTACACACAAAGGCATGTGTGCATGTACACTGTACAGGGAGTAATGGCGGAACCATGGCCGTAGTTTGCCAATGGTGAATGTGAATAAAGTTGCGCCAATTTTCGGCACAAAAGCCAAAATGATTTTAGATCTACATTTTGTATTTTAAAAAAAGGAGAAAATTACCAAAATATATTATGAATATTTTAAAGCTTATAAATAGATTCTTCATAGTGTTATAGCTATAAACACCCACATATGGCAGCTTTAAAATTGTCTCCCAGTTCAGTCAACAATATCTCGAACTTAACGCGATTTTTCCCGGGATTTTTTATCCTCAATGATTGGAGAAAAGAAAAACCTGTAAAATGTTAGTTTAATTTTGTCTGAATTGAGCATTTTCTTCTTTAGTCACGTAAAATTCATTTTCGTAAACATGCGTTAAAGTATTTTAACATGTCACCTGATATAAGAGGTAAAAGATATCATGACAGTCCATGACAACTCATAGCCCCCATTTGAGCCAAGCACGTGTCCGTTTGTCAAACTTTTCCCGCAAAATTGTGACAAGTCGCGCCAAAATTGGCCACGTCCTCTCTCTGAATCAACAGAAAAATGTAAGGTCAATTTAAAAGGCCAGTGTCTGTGACTATATTATGTTAATGTTTCCAGACGATATATACATGTACATCCCGCCAAAATCACCTATGATCTGAAAGATGCTGTCTGGTACAAAAGTTGACGAAATTTTGTGCCGAAAAATGGCTCGAATAATCATGATCCATAATGCTATTGAAATTTAGAAACAAAACTTTTAAAAAAGATGTAAAATTTATAGAAATGTTTTTGCTTGCTGCATTGATGCAAATGTAACAACAAGGCCATTTAAAGAAGACGTCATAAAACAATCAGACTTACCTCTGTCGAAAAAATAGATTTGGGCATTAAACACGCCAAACCATTTGCCCTATTTTCGGCCAATATAACCACCACGCCAGCTAAGATCCAAAATATTTATTTCACCGAAAAAACTTATTGTATTTTCTTCTTCACAAATATTTATGATTGTGTTGGGTTTGTCTCGATGAACCTTGTGACAGATATTATATATTCATGAGTTAGAGTAATGTGGGCAGGGATGCCGTAACTGGTATTCATTTGCGCAGGTTGACGAGTCGATCGGATCACTGCTCGTCGACGGCGGCGCATAACGGTCATGCTGTAGTTGAATAAATTAAGTTTCTGTACAATAAAACTCAACTTATAAATTGATTTAATTGATTCCACTTAAACTCGGTTTATTAAAGTAGGGCTAGATATCCTATTCTATGTTTCCTCTAATATCAACTCTGTAAATTTGGTGCTTTGAATTTAAACATTTCCTTGTGCACTTTTAGACACTTTTTCAGTCATGTCAGTAGAAATGTGTTTTAGAAAAATTTAGTTCATTTGATAAGATTGTCAAAATCATACATTATATATTGAAAGTTACATCAATATGTATACATGATTCCATTTTGAAATACATGCTTAGGTTTCAAACGCTAATCAAAACACTAGTTTGTCCATACTTTCTAAACATGTTTAATATCTAATCACAATCTAAACATTAGACTCTTCAGCAGAAAGATATTGAATACACTGTTTTCAATGAGAAAATGTTATTTGAAAACGGAGGAATATATTTCATAATGCGAGTTTGCCAGTTCGACTCGCATATTCATGATACATGTACCGCCTCACTTACGAAGTAATAATAACGCCATCATTCAAATTGAGATTTCGCAAGATTACACTGTAAAAACTGTGTTTACCGAGCAAACACTTTTCTAAACATATTTCTGCTTTCACTTTGTAAATGTGTTTAGATTCTAAACATTGTGTTTTATTTCACTAAACATTGATGTTTGATTTCTAAACACCAGTGCCAATAAACATTTTCTTGTCTAAACATGTCTTTGCCTTCACTTTCTAAACACAGTTCTAGCTATTTCGAGTATATTCGAAGTCACGGGCGCTATTATATACATAAAAGTCCGAGTATAAAGTCAAGAGAGCAATCTGGTGGCCACTGAAACAATCCGACAGGAAATGAAAATGGTATAAAAAAGGAGACGAATAAAGCTGTCGTCATTACACTCACGAAAACGAAACATCAGTGGACTACGTTCCCCAACTCTCAGTCTCCAACTTATTATTAGGAACTGCAGTGGTTGTTTTAACACCGTCATCAAGACGTGAACACGATCACTCAAACCTAAAGACGATCATAATACAACATCATTGTCAAACTGTGTCAGTAGACTTCCATCCTATTTTTCACAGATTTTCTGCTTTTAAAGACATTATATTCATCTTTAAACAACTATATATTCATCTCGAAATCAAAAACAACATCAAGATGCTGCGACTTGTTCAAGTTCCGACTGAGTATTATCAACATCCAATGGGCGGCATGTTCGACAACCCATGGCATCTCGGACCGCAATCGGTCCCTCGTTGTACACCACCTGTTTGCAGTGCAAGGATGGCTTATCCTACACTAACCACCATTTCTTAAGGAAGCTATGAAAGACATGGGTCGTGATTGTAACCATGGTAACGATTCCAACACAGAGGACAATTCGTGTTGCCATCAGATCAACCGCACACAAGAAAATAAGAAGGACCAACAAATGCAGCAGACTTCGGCTGATACATCTGAAATGGAATCGAATGCCTTTTGTCACAAAAACGATTCTTCGAAAGAAGAGACTTCAACTGAAGTGAACATTCCATTAAACACACCCTGTCATGGAGCTGACTGTAATAGGTTCCATGTGTCAATTAACCTTAGCGCCTTCAATCCTGACAACATCGAAGTTAAACGCATTGACAATAAACTGAAAATTTGTGCCAAGCAGGAGGTTGAACGATGTGGCATGGTTTTCCATCGTGAAATTCAACGTTCATTTAATCTTCCTGACGACATTGATTCAGACTCTCTAAAGTCTACGTTGTCAACGACTGGTGTGCTTACTGTGGAAGCTGAGCGAAAAGACGCAAGCAAATGTATTGAACAAAAAGAGGAACACAACGAACACAATGAAGAATCTGATTTTGACGGAAGTACAGAGTTGGAGGAAAGACTGGCAACGGATGATCCTCAAGGGAACCAAGAAGTGGAAGAATCTGATGGTATGGAAATGGAGCAAACTGAGAAAGCAGGAGAGTGAAGAAATAGAATTACGGCAAAAATACATTATTTTATTATGTTACTCATAGTACTCAAAGACAATCGTCAATAAAACAATGAATTAATGAATGATAGTTAAGTAATATATCAAAAATGTCAGTTTGTTACTTGTTTAGCCGTTCTGTGTATATATCGTCACCTGTTACTTGTTCTTGTTTCCAGCTCGGCGGCAAACACCTGTTGTGTATAAGATTTTGTGTATCTGAGATGACTTTTGAATAGAATTGAATCATGAAGTTGAAGTATTCGACCGGTAATTTTCCACAATTGTTTAATTTCAATCCTGGTACTTCTCTGCAAAGATTCTATTTGAATTTCATTTCTTTGAAACATTTTTGGACTTTTATAAGTACAGGAAACTATATGTGCATTTTGTTCATCAAATACCTGTGTGATTCTTGGAGCACAAATCAGCAGAACACAAGTTATAATTATTATGTGAAGAACTAAAAACAATGGCTTATACATTATATATTACAATATTTATTTTTCAAGTTTATAATAGTATGTAAACACGAATTGCTTGCCTTTGTCTCCATGCCGTGGTGGTTAAACCTGTTAAGAAAATTTCGTATACATTGCATAATTTGTTATTTTTTATATAAAATATGTGTTGATTTCGGTAATGGGTAATAAAAAGTATACATGAAAAAAACATTGCTTTTCAAAAATGGTATGTGTTTGGTATCTAGATTTAAATGGCCGAGGGAAAGTTGCCACCTTCTCTCACTACAAGAAGAGTGCATGTCCATCAAGTTAAATGGTTTCTCAGGATAAAGAAGAATAAGAATTAAATGAGATAAGAAGAAATAACCCATTGTCGTGTCGATGATAATTCGTGTCCTAGTTATTCAACAAACATATGAAGACGTTCAAATATTTCAAGTTGGGAGGCTTTGACAGATGGCACAGCTTTTGTTTAATATCTTATTTTAAATTCTGAATACAATCTATTGAAAGATAAATGAGGATATTGTAAATTTACATTTTGTTCTTATATGTCCCCATCCCCTTGTGATCACTTTGACTCACACCTATAAATGGTACACATTGAATTAAAGACTTGGGCCTGCCTACAACTTCAAAGCACGATAAGTTGTTTTTGTATTGAAAGGGTCTGCAAGAAACATACGTCGGCGTATTTTCGGCGTATAGAATAATCGTTTTGAACTCTCTCGAGTTATTTGACATAGTTTTGCTACACTTGCAAACTTAACAGTGTGATGGAGGCGCACCACGGTATGTATCTGGTCGTAACCTACGCCGGCGTATGGTAGGCGTATAATAATAGAGTACTCATTTCTGAACGTTCTGCAATAATTTGATACAGTTTTGACACAATTTGATAGGAGTTTTGCTACAGTAACAAAGTAATGTGGATAACCTATTTGGAAGCAAAAGCTTTAACGTGTTTGTTATCATTTGATTACTACTTCAAACACATTTCCGAATTGTTCCTTTGCTGATTATGAATTAAATTATATTTATAAAATTACATTACCTCAACGAACAATTGTTTGGAACATTTTAATGTCCATCTTATTGTACAGTTATATTTTTGTGATGATGAAATAGTTAAAGAAAAAGAAAAGCACACATAACACATTGAAATTTTCGTTTGGACCATTTGGATCACGTTACATGCACCCATATATCAGTAAATACATAGGCCTATCAATCAAACTTCACAATAACTGCAATGTATGCAGGGATTGTACTTATTGATGAGAGGATCCTTGTCCTCATCTAATCAGAAATGTGCACTCCCTGTGTCATTATGCAAGAGGTGCTCTGACTTTAAAACAATACTATAATTAGAATGCCTATTCTTTTATATGCAAAGATACCATGATGTCTGGCCCAAAATTTCACATTCAGGGAGTAAAAATGCATTCAAACCTTTAATATTCTAAAATAAAATGACATTTTCTATAAATTTAGATGCATTCCATTATGGGTAAAGCTGCTCTTTTTTTGCTAGACTATCTCAAAGATTTACCATGTTACGGACGACCGGTACTTCTAGATCATTTTGCGATCCTAAAGTCGTGGGCAAATCACCAAATATCTACACATGGTTGGGAAAAATAAAGTGTTTCTCATCAATATTTGTAAGACACATCTAAACTTAGAACTAGAAATCTAGACCACAAATAAGGCACTCAAGCTGCATTTTAACAGGTTTTGAGATGCTTAGGTCAACCGGTGCGACATGTAATGGCGTCGTAATTGCGTCGTCTGTCCACTCGCTTCTTCATGATACATGTACAGCCTTACTTACGAAGTAATAATAGCGCCATCACTCAGATTGAGATTTCACAAGATAACAGTTCTAGCTATTTCGAGTATGTTCGAAGTGGCGCTATTACATAAAATTCCGAGTATATTTCATCAGAAATACGTCAAGAGAGCATTCTGGTTGCCACTGAAACAATCCGACAGGAAATGAAAATGGTATAAAAGAAGAGCCGAATCAAGCTGTTGCCATACACTCCCGTAAAACTAAAAACAGTGGACTACGTTACCAAAACTATCTGTCTCCGATCTGTTATTAAGAACTGCAGTGACTGTTTTAGCACCATCATCAACACGATTACTCAAACCTTACGACGACCACAATTAACCGAGCATATTATTGTTAAGTAACTGTGTCAGAAGACTTTAATCCTTTTGCTCAAAGATTTTCTGCTATTAAAGAACTATTCATCTCAAAATCAACGACAACATCAAGATGCTGCGACTTGTTCAAGTTCCGACTTTGTATTACCAACATCCCATGGCCATGGGCGGCATGTTCGATAACCCATGGCATCTCAGACCGCGATCGGTCCCTTGTTGTACACCACCTGTTTGCAGTGCAAGGATTGCTTATCCAACACTAACCTCCTTTCTTCAGGAAGCTCTGAAGGACATGGGTCGTGATTGTAACGATTCCAACACAGAGGACAGTTCGTGTTGCCATCCGATCAACCGCACACAAGAAAATAAGAAGGACCAACAAATGCAGCAGACTTCGACTGATAAATCCGAAATAGAATCGAATGCCTGTTGTCACAAAAACGATTCTTCGAAAGAAGAGACTTCAAATGAAGTGAACATTCCATTAAACACATCCTGTCATGGAGCTGACTCTGATAGGTTTCATGTGTCACTTAACCTTAGCGCCTTCAATCCCGAGAACATCGAAGTTAAACGCATTGACAATAAACTGACAATTCGTGCCAAGCAGGAGGTTGAACGATATGGCATGGTTTTCCACCGTGAAATTCAACGTTCATTTAATCTTCCTGACGACATTGATTCAGACTCTCTAAAGTCTACGTTGTCAACGACTGGTGTGCTTACTGTGGAAGCTGAGCGAAAAGACGCAAGCAAATGTATTGAACAAAACGTGGAACACAATGAACACAATGAAGAATCTGATTTTGACAGAAGTACAGTTGGAGGAAAGACTGGCAACGGATCATCCTCAAGGGAACCAAGAAGTGGAAGAATCTGATGGTATGGAAATGGAGCAAACTGAGAAAGCAGGAGAGTGAAGAAATAGAATTACGGCATAAATACATTATTCTATTATATTACTCATTATTTCTCAAATACAATGAATTAATGAATGATAGTTAAGTAATATATCAAAAATGTCAGTTTGTTATTTGTTTAGCCGTTCTGTGTATATATCGTCACCATGGTCACCTGTTACTTGTTCTTGTTTCCAGCTCAGTGGCAAACACCTGTTGTGTATAAGATTCTGTGTGTCTGAGATGACTTTTGAATAGAATTGAATCATGAAGTTCAAGTATTCGACCGGTGATTTTACACAATTTGTTTAATTTCAATTGTGGTACTTCTCTGCAAAGATTCAATTTGAATTTCATTTCTTTGAAACATTTTTGTATTTTTTAAGTACAGGAAACTATATTTGCATTTTGTTCATCAAATACCTGTGTGATTCTTGGAGTCTGTTTGAAAAATCAGCAGTTAGTTATTATGTGAAGAACTAAAAAAAATTGACTTATACAATATATTACAATATTTATTAT
>JXSR01S001869.1:46823-60341 GCA_000969725.1 Ophiothrix spiculata
TCTGTCGGTTTGGTCCAAATGATACATCATGAATTCCCAATATCTTCAAATTACGTTTGCGAGTACCGTATTGGCACCCGAGCCATTTTTTCGAGGCGAGGCGATACTTTTTTGGGAGTCTTTATTATATAATGAAAAACAAGAATATAAACCCTATTGGTTCAAGAGAAGATTAACAACTTATCTTGGAAGTTTGATATTTACTTAAAAAATTAAAAATAGGGTCTATTTGGTTTGGACAGACAATAATAGAGAATAAGCATTTCATAAGTAGTTCATATTATATATTATGATATTGTTTTCCTATCAGAGGCTAATCAGAAGCCCTTTAATTAATTTTATTACAGTAGGAATATAATTTTCTAAGGTTTGCTTCAAAAATAGACTATATCCTTCACATTTGCTTTCACTATTGCTTCACATATTGTACTATCTGTTATTTTTAACTTTCCTGAGTTTTAAATAAACAAGTATACAGACAACAACTTTGCCGAGGAATTGAGAAATAAACCATTGATATCGGGGATATTGATCTGTTTGTTGATTTTACCATTTTCCTCTTCATAAAAAGATCTATTTGCTAAACTTTGCATGGCAGACAGATCTATTTGCTGTGACAGGGCCCAAAATAAGATTTAACTGGGGCAAGGCTATTTTTGCCTTAGGTGGCCATTGACAGGGCATCAAGTCAATGTATAGGGGTACCAAGGCAATTTTATTTATCCGCCAGTTGAATATATGATAAATATATTTGTTTCATAAAGTACCCTGCAGTTGTTTGTATTCATAGTTCATATTATATATTATGTTATTGTTTTCTTATCAGAGGCTAATCAGAAGCCCTTTAATTAATTTTATTACAGTAGGCATATAATTTTCTAAGGTTTGCTTCAAAAATAGACTATATCCTTCACATTTGCTTTCACTATTGCTTCACATATTGTACTATTTGTTATTTTTAACTTTCCTGAGATTTACAGGCATGATAATTATCAGATAAATATCTCATTTCAGATATTTTGTCTTCCAAAATCATCCAAATTCAGATAATTTGGGGGCTTGATTTAACCTTTTTAGTGTTTTTTTGGTCATATTTTACTAAATTCAGATATTTTCATGAAAAATCATTCTCATGCCTGGTTTTAAATAAACAAGTATACAGACAACAACTTTGCCGAGGAATTGAGAAATAAACCATTGATATCAGGGATATTGATCTGTTTGTTGATTTTACCATTTTCCTCTTCATAAAAAGATCTATTTGCTAAACTTTGCATCGCAGACAGATCTATTTGTTGTGACAGGGCCCAAAATAAGATTTAACTGGGGCAAGGCTATTTTGCCTTAGGTGGCCATTGACAGGGCATCAAGTCAATGTATAGGGATACCAAGGCAATTTAATCTATCCGTTAAGGATACGAAGGCAATTTTTACCGCATTATTTGTATCAGAGATTATTTTATTAGAAAAAAAATGGTGATAAAAGACACCACTGAAAACTGGTTATGCCCCCTGTAGGGAGAGCATTTTTTATTCTTTGTCAACACCAAGAAAAATGCATTATATCAATGTATATTTTTTACTCCAGATTCTGGTGTTTCTCACCGACTGCTGCTGCCCGCAGAAGCCTCCCAAACAATATGTTACCATTCCACCGCATCAACAGCCTCCTCCAGAAGAAACCATACCAAAGGAGGAGGAAGAAACAGCAGGAGATGGTGATAAAGAAGAAACAAATGATGTCCAAGAGGAACAAGTAACAAAAAGTGAAGAAGGTGAAGAATCAACGGTTAGACAAAGGAAGACACAGAGTAACAAAGATGATGATGATGGGAAATGATGATGGTTTTATCAGTAGTTGGGTTTATTTTATATGTAAAGCTGGTTTCGGAATGTGTGTCATGTCATGGCTGTCACACCACAACAAGTCGTCATGCAAGTGCAAGAAAGTCTTATCTGCAATGGCTGCCATATGTTATATTTTTTTTACACCTTATCACTAGAATAGGGAAAATTGCTCAACATTGACCTCCCATATGTCAGTGACGCTTGAAATGGTTTGCAGGTGACACCGTCACATGAAGAACCATTTAAAGATTCACTGACCTATGACTGGTTGTTATACAGCGTGCAATGCAAATTTATGAAATATGGCAGCTATTTCAGATACGACTTTCTTGCACCCACATGATGAAGTGTGACGTAAAATATTTAGAGCCAAAGTTTGGCACTGGGACCTCAGGCCTGGGAGTCCCTTAGGACTCTATAATAGAGCCCAATCTTTATGTGTGTTTACAACATATTGTGGCAAGCACAACAAACTGATATAACAATTACTTTGTCATGTTGGTTGCCGTTGTCCAACAACTTGTCGTTTTCACTTGAATTGAGTTCAACTTTTTAGTGACAAATAATCACGGCAATATGCAAATATAGCGTGCTGCATCCCGACAGCTCGAAATTGCAAATGAGTGGTCATCAATTGCAGCTACGTGCTACAAACAGACAGATGCTCTGAAACAACCTTTATTCAGTACTGTGGTTTATTTTATAGCATTATGTAAAACTGGTTTCACAGTCTCTGTCATGATGGACAGTGTTTATCATCGTAAAGAGGTCAACATTTTCAAGTGTGCAATGTCATATCTTTATTGAAAACTTTTGACTGTGCATGACCAGCCATAAATTTGATTACTCTGTCGGTTTGGTCCAAATGATACATCATGAATAGTTGGATTAAGTTAAGCTTTTTGCTGGAACATTTGTGGTGGAAAATATGAGTCGTACTGCATCGGGATTTCTTTGAATTGCAGGGACAAGCTCATCTGCGGCAACAACTCGTGGTGGCAAATATGAGTCAAACAGCATCGGGATTTCTTTGAATTGCAGGGACAAGCTCATCTGCCGCAACAACTCATGGCAGCAAATATGAGTAAATCGGCTACTTGCTACATGCTTCAAGGTTTACAGAGTGTATGATTATCTTGCATTCACATGACTCATGACTTGTTTGTATGCAAGTCTGGACCAGATAAAAATAAGTCAACTTAATGTGCATTTGCACTGGTGAGTTATTAACTGGTTGCAAGGAGATAAACTAGTCATGACTGTAAAATATGAAAGTTCTAGATCTGTACGCATCATAGATTTACAGTGGAGATACCAGGCTTTGTATACCAGCCCATGTAATGGTGTTGTAAGCCATGGAGCTCAGATTCGGGGTATTCGGGTCCACTCGGTTTCCGCCAAAGTCAACTCCGAGTGCCGAGACATGGTTGTGTAGACACAAAATGCGCAAATAATACCCTACGCGAATGATATGCCAACCTGCAATAACAATATGCGATGCATCATCCGCAAAAACAAGAATACCCCCAATTTTGTCTCCATACCGGAATAAAAATGGCGGCGTGCCTGGTTTCTCCCCTGTAAATCTATGGTACATATAGAGCAGACCTGGTGTAATTATTTTTTTGTGTGTGGAGGAGGGGAGGAGATGGGCACCACAGCCATTAGCAATTCATTTTATCTTGTCTGAGTATAATTTGCCCTCAAAATGACATTTAGTCACATTTTTATTTCAAATAACTGTTAAATTGTAGGTTTTAAAGAAAATCATGCACTTTCAAAACATTTTTGGTAGGTAAAGTTCATTGACCTTGCCAAAGCTGTGTGCTGCCTTAAGTAATTTTTGATAATTTGTGATATTTTCTAAATACAAAATACAATATTATTTTGTCAAAATTTTATCTTAGCAAATTAGAATACTGGAATGTCAAAACAAATCAATAAGATAATTATTTTTCATTCAAACATTTTTCAAAAAAATTAAAATTGGAAAACAATTCAGCAATTTTTACAAATGGCAGCTATTCATGATTTCATGAAAATGAGTACTGGCTGCAATGGCTTGGCGCAGCTAGTGTTAAGCCTGCTTTCTGCATAAATACTTTTTAAGGTCTACATGTTCATTTTGATGCTTTTTATATGTTTGTTTTTTCCTAGCAAAAGTATTTCTTTAGTCAAAATAGAGATTGGTATTTCAAGGCTTGAAAACTAATCCAAAACAGTGAGGGCAATTCATGACGGCCTGTAATGCCAACTCAAAATTTCATTCATTCTTAATCATCTTTTGTGCAACTCATTTAATAATTGCCCCAAGCATTCAAAATAGGCATGTGCAATACTTTATTTTTGCATATAATTCAATACGGTGATCTGAAAAAACAGAATGTCTTAAACAAATCCTTTAAGGCTGCGATCACATGGAAGTATACGGTATACGATGTTCGTTATACGCTCCCAGGGAAAGTACTCATATTTGAAATTGACAGATAATTATCCCCATCACTAAGAATATGAATGTCTCCTCTATTCATGTATAGCAAAATTATCATATACTTCTATGTGATCGCAGACTAAAAGAACAAAGATTTTGTTAGTTTAAGATCTCTCAAGAAAATGCATAAAAATGCAACTGTAGATGAGGTCAAATCTGCATTTTTTTAATTTGATTAGTGTATTATGCATGTTAAAGAGCTCTTTGGTTGCAAGGGAAATTTGTAAGAATGTAAGTAATAGATTATTCATGTTGACATTGTTCACATGTACTATAAACATATCAGGTACTCAACATCCTATACTTAGATCAACACCAAATAGGCAGGCCTCTTTACATTGTGAACTGATACAGACTGAACGTGTGCATAGCTTAACACAGCACAACTGCAGGAGACGCAGGGCACGTTATACGCGTGACTCCTGCATCAGTATCTACGGCGCGAATGTAAGTGGGATTATGTTTACTTACAGATGAAGAAAAGCCTCATAATTCCCGCCTATTTAGTGTCGATCAAAGTATAGGTGTTCTTGCATGAAGGTTACTAAGTAATCCTTACTAGTTCTTACATAATGTGACTTAAGCATGTCCTCAAAACTATGTATATAACACTGTAGAATAAAAAAGATCTCATTTTTGAACTGACACTTGTGTTATTGATAGATTTTAATGGATTGCACACCCCTTTTAGACCAAAGGAGTTACAGAACGAGGGGTAAAAAGAATACAAGGTCCAAAACAAGTGCTTTTAAAAAAGAGTACCGGTTCCAAAAGGAGTGCTTTTTACTGTGTAATTACTACTATAGTAATGTCATTTTAATTAATCTTGGTGTGACACTATTATTGAAGTTATTAAATTTCCTACAAATTATGACATTCTGAACGCATCAACTGCATAGAGTAAACAAACGTCTCACCTCGCGCAGTAAAAAAACTTTTCTTTTCAATTACTGTGTTAAGCAACCAATCAAGATACACGCCGTGCATTTTCATTACCAATGCGTAATGGCACACGCTCTCATCATATGCACCACCATGTAGATTTGATTTGTAGGAAATTTAATGATTCTGATAATAGGCATTGGTACTATTTGATATGTTCCACAATTTTACTGTGGTCGATAAACAAGTATGTGGTTCTGTTGGTTGATGTCCTTGACTTTGGGTACTAGGCCTGTAGGAAATGAATTACAAAAATCACATTCTCTTACCAAGTGTCTGGCAAATTTCCAATTATTTGTCAATATCTACCCATTCAAATTTATAGGCAAAGCCTGAAGAAGATTGGTTAAGTCCTAAAGTCCAGCTTTTTGCTATTCTCAAATAATCCCTGCTTAATTACACAATTTGTGTGTGGAGGCATCCCTTAAATTTAATGCATCTTCACTATTGGGATTAGCCTACTTTTTGCCAAATAAATGAATACAAATTGGGCATAAGTTTTGGGCATCCCTAAGTACCTCGTAGCCATGACATCAACCAGGTGCATTATCTCAACAACTTGCGAACTCTTTTTTGTGTGTGAGTTTTAAAGCTGTAAAAGTGAAATTGTGACATAGTACATTTTCTTACATATCCTTAAAATCAAAACCTATCTATTTAATGATGGTGTGCTGTATCAAACATAATTGCTTGTTTAATGGCAATTCATGGTGGGGGTTCTCATATTGGCATAATGCAATATTGCAGCTTCCAAATGACTAATTCTGAATTAATCTGAACTTGGAAATGCAGATAAGATCAGATTGATTCTCCCATGTGAACCACCCCATTATCTGGGATGCTTTATGTGCACTTCATCAAGTTAAAAATGTCCTGTACAGTCGGATGCAAGTTAGGCAACCTCTTTAGCTTGTAGGTTTAGAATCAAATCAGGTTAGGTTTTTAGGTAAGCAAGATATCCTTTTAGTCTACAAAGATTTTGGTTTAGGAATGGCTTTGAAAATCTGACTGTTGCTGAACGTCCAGAATTGATGGATGTGTAGCTAAGGTTAAAAGTATGCAAAAAATTGTTGGACTCATATGTTCTTGGACGTCATCTAAACATGGACGTTGTATTGATCTTCCAGTGCCCATTTCATAGAGATTTGAATCAAGCGTACGTTTGATTGAATCAAGCGTACGTTTGAAATCAAACGTAAATTTACATTGTATAAATCTATTTACACTTGATAAATCAAACGTTCGCTTGATTCAAATGTTTATGAAACAGGGCCCAAAGTCATGCATCGTAATTCAGAAATAGAGGTAAGATTCAAACCATTGATTTGATTACTTTGATTCATTATGGACCAAATTGTATTACTTTAACATTTCAATATAGTGCACACCATGTTTAGCTCCTGAACATATTGTCTGCTGTAGCACCAACATATCTACCTTGCTAAGCAGATAAATAAAATAAAATAAATGTTGCATTCATCATAAATGAAGAGGCGACAACACTTGATCACATCTTACACTCTGCTTAAAAAGGATGACACATTACAAGAACTGGGAAAATGTGCACTTTATTGGAATTTTTAGAGCGTTATTTGATTTTGAACTAAATTTTGAATCTTTGGGTTTTTTTATTATTGGTTAAGGGGAGACAAGTAACTAATCAGCAACAACTTTCCATTATCTGTACTACTCGGCAAATCAAATTGTGGGTATCTGGCTGTAACATATTCGATATGACGCTTTAAAATCATAGATATAATATACAAACACATAACCAAAAGCTTGGATCAGGGGAATTATTGATATGTTTAAGATTAGTGGGGATATAGACTTTGCCAGCAGTGCAGATTTCTTAACCACGTTGTTGATAAGTTAACATGTCTCCCCTGAGGCATGTTTTGGGAAGTTGGGTATATAACTACTCTTATATTAAAGTGTGTAATGCGGGGTAAAGCATCGATTAAATCTTTGATATGTACTGATTACCAAAAAATGTGACTGATGTTTAAAATTTCATGAACTCCTAGCAAAAGCATTCTATGGTATTTTATAATTTCACTGTGTAATTTGTATTGATCTGTTGGCAGTTTCTGTCAAAAACATTTAGTATTATTGGTTTGGGATATATTTCTGGAATGCATACTCAAGTTGTGAGTGTAGGCTCGGTCCATCACTAATAATAATAATAATTCCCAAATTTATATTGCACCTTTGCCAAAGGATACAAAACGCTGGCCATTATAACTATGCCTTAACAAGGGAATCATCAGAGCCACTTCGCCTTACATTATTAGGCCACTTGCAGCCAATGAACAAAGGTGCAGACCTATCAGCACTTATGTTGTGATATCCCCCTCCCCCCAACAGCTTCCCAATGCGCTCGGGTCGACGAGGCAAATGTGATTAAGTGATTTGCCCAGGTTCACTACCTTAACAATGTACGCTCACACTGAGACTACTGCATGAACACTACTGTTTATGCATTCAGAAATACAATACTGGCATAATTGCACTTAAAAGAAGCTATCAGGACCTTCCCATCATGCCTTGCTTCAAATTGATTTTTTGTACGGCTTTTAATGAGAGGGTTTAGTGATGAAACATATCTGAAATGCAAAATTGGAATAAGATCTGCTAATTGTGCTATGCTTCACCACTACACCCTCTTTTTACAACCTGTGCAAAAAAAAATCACATTGGAAGCAAGGCATGATGGGGAGGTCTTGATATCTTCTTTTATTTCACTTATTGTGGATCTTAAAATGCCAGCAAATACTTTTATCAGGGATGTTAGTATTCAGACATTTGTTTGGAAATCAAGTGGTTTTAGTTTGTTTGTCAAATTTATGCTGATTTTATTGTTTCATTATTTTCAGCCGGTTTTGGGACATGTGGCCTATCATGTCAAAACAGGCACTTGTCGAAACCTGCATCGCTAAACCAATTACACCATACAGTGTCATACTTGAAGATTAGTAATTCTTGTTAAGGGTGATCAAATATCTATCCATATCTTGTACAGTGTGGACTTGTTACATCAACAGTAAAAAGGAATCTTCAATTTCTGGTGTGGAATAACTTAGTGTAATTGGTGTCTTGAACTGAGAAACATGTAGATTCCAACAAGTGCTGTGTTTTGCTATGACTAGTCACATATTTAGTCCATGCTACTTTTAAAACATTGAAAATACAAACCCACAAAACTGTATTCTAAAAAGATGTTTAGCACTATTAAAATATGCATAAATGTGCATGTTTAAACACTGTCTAGCGTTCTTGCATGTTTCAAGAAATTATGACTTTTTGTTACTTAACATCCCTGAGTAATCTCTGTTCTGGTAAAATAATGCTATACAGGCATGATTATCTTCAGGTTTTTGCCTGAATTCAGGCAAAAATGCTTGGATCTTCACTGTACAAAAGTATTGGGAAATTCATATTTTCAGGCAAATTCAGGCAAAATTACAAAAAGCCATAACCATCCCTGAATGCAATTGAATTCTTTTCTTGACGGGTTTTGTAAAAAACACATTATTATTGTATATGTATTTATACACATGTAAAAGAGGGTATCAAATTATGAAAGTTTCCAAAATCCAGGCCTTGATGTTTGAAAAATACAGGTGTGCTGCAAATCAGCTTGTTTATTTGAGCAATACTCAGGTGTGTGTTTCATAATGTTGCATTCATAGTCCAGTGATTTCATCACTGTAACATCGCTCAATACGCAGTCATTACAAGCGCTACGAGAAGTGCACTTCAAAATTTCAAGATTGCATATCGAGTGATATTGCAGTCTCTGAAAGGACCAATAGGTAGTTTGCCAATTTCTTCTGATCGGCGAGCGATCACATTAACAGTCTCTCATACTTGGAACGTCAAGGCCTGGAAATCACCCGGAAGTGAAGGGACTATATTAGTGAAACTACATTATAAGTGCAAAATAGTCTCAAATGAAGGTTAACATTGGATAACACTTTTTAGTTGGTTCTAGATGTAAATAGCTTTACAGAGACAGGTTTTGTAAATGAAGTAGGCTACAAATCATCATGTGAGAGGAAGAAAGTCATAGCTGCCATATGACATGCAAAAAAACTTTCAAAGTTCATCTTCCATTGTATCAGTGGCTCTTGAAATGGGTATTCATGTGAAATCGTCTGTACAGTGAGTGTATAATTCAAATTTATGACAAATAGCAGCTATTGCAGATACAACTTTCTTGCACTCACAAATCAAAATCGTGATTGATGAAATTTTGTAAATCACTGACTGGTGCTTTGTAGTGCAAATAGTCTCATTTGAAGGTTAAACCTACCAGTCCGGACTAAACGCTCAATCAAGCGCACCTACTGTATCGCTTGATGCAGTCGGTAACGATAAATGTAACAGTCAATTTTTTTTTTTTTTGTAATAACGATGACAGTTTCTTACGTGACCCTTTGGTGCAGACATCTTAATTGCTCTAGTTATCGATTTGGTGCAATGGATGGTTCACATCTACAATGCTTCATGAAGCGATACGATATTGCTGCATCAAGCAATACAGCGTCAGCGGGTACGCTTGACTGAGCGTTTAGTCCGGACTTCTTCATAATTAATACTAGTCTTAAGATCTGTTTAAGGACTCTGTCCAATTGATTCAACTTTTTCAAACTTTTTGAGATTTGAGAATAAAATATTTCTCATATATTTCTCTTAATCCATGTAAAATTTTATGATACATGTTTCATTTTGAAAATGTAAGTGAAAATATGTAATTAACACAGTAACATGCCTGTGAAATACAAAATTGCTGGTAGGGTATATCACTATAAACATTTTGTATCGATTCATGTAATAAAATTTGTAGGTAAAAAAGTAGCGGATAGAATTTACGCAGTTAACCCCTCACAACATACGCATTTAAAAAGTGCAATGTATATCGCTCAATCCGACAAATTGGGTGCCAATCAAGTTGAAAAAAGTGAAAAATAAAGTTGCTTAAATATTTTTCTTTTAAGCGTTTTTTATTAGTAAACTAATCACTGACATTGAATCCAAGTGATTTGTCAACACCACTTCTATATTTTTTCTGTTACAAAGACTTACCCATTTTTAAGTGGTAAGCAATGGGTGAGCTACATTACCTGCTCAATTTTGAAGTATTGATACTCTCCAATTTGTTGCCGTTTTAGGCAAGTGTATCTTTCATATGCAGTGTTAATGCATAGAAAAGTCATGAGACGGCACTGAGTTCTGTAGAAACCAGTAGTAACGTAGATCACGGTAACGTAGCTCACTGATTTTGCATGTTTTAATGCACAAAACATACATTAGACCATTTACTTGGTAAATTCTTATATAAACAGGGTAGTAGTGTGTATGTCCATCATATACTTAAATGGAATTGCTGCAATGCATATGGTTACTGAGATATACGGTAACGTAGCTCACATTTCTTAACATGTAACTTTCCTTTATCAAACATTAATAAATTTGACATTCTTTAATATGGTTTTCAAATTCACTGGAATGTTTGCTGTCAGCATACTTAAATGTTGTTGCTATTGCTGTTTTGTCCCATCAAATAATGGCATGCCAAACTTTGGTAACGTAGCTCACACTATGTTGGTGGAAAGTGAATTTTGTTTTTGAATTGTGGAAAGATGTCATCAAATTTGGAAAATAATGCTCAGATACAAAATGCTGATCATTTATCTGTTTAAAAATTATAATAGACTTGAAAAAGTATTATTTACTGAAAGAAAATGAACATGTCCAAAAGTAACACTTTTGTGATGCAAACACATTTTTAGCTATTTTTGATGTTTTTTGCTACTTTGAAGGCATAAACAGAGTCATAATGGCATCAAAAGTATGACAAACCATGTATGACCAAGTTGATCTTGACAAGTCCTATCCAAAAATCACAATATTGGAAGAGAAAAAGGCACTGGAAGGTTTTTGTGGACCAAAGAACATAAAACACGCTATTGGCACCCAATTTTTCGGAATGGGCGATGTTTTGTAATGTTTTGCCATGTATGTTTTACAAAATATGGTATTTTGATGACGTATGTGTCACAAAATATTGTATTTTGATTTTGTTTATTTACATGCCTCTGACCTTCATAAAGGTATTGTTTGTATTGTGTGGTAATTGGGAATTTTGGGTAATTTGGAATTTGAGATTTAAAAATCTGTAAACAATTATACCAGTGAATCAATAAATATTTTGTAAGAATGAAAAAAACAAAACTCATATGTTTAATGTTTTTTAATACATTAGTTGAATCTGAGAATATTTATCAGAAAGTTGAGTTTCAACTTGCATTCTACATTCAACGCAGAATCACTGGTACATACCCAAAAAGTGGTTTAAGAGTTCAGTGGCATAGCCAGACGTTTTGGTGTGGGGGGGGAAGCAGACCGTGTAGACCGTACATATTTTGTTGATAAATTGAAATTGTCATCGTTATAGTCGTCTGTGAACTTGTGAGACCATTTTTTCTATGCTTGCCAGTTTTCAAAAGTTAAGTAAAAAAAAAAATTGGTTTATCATTTTGGGCCTCATGTGTCAGTTGTCCGTAAACGTTGCTCATAAATTTTAATCTCCCGCAGCAGATTTTGGAAATGTTGATAGGTAAGTGGCATGATCAATGAGTTGAATGTCGGAGCAGGAAAGTTGGGAGTAGAAATGATTTTATATTAAGTTCTGGAGCAATAAAGTAGATTTTTTTTCTTGTTTTTAAAGTACTAATACTAGTCTTGTCTCTGGAACCACATGACCAATTATGATAAGAATTTAATCAAAATGTAGCATTTCTTAAAGTTAGGGAGTGATAAAAATTAATCTTGAAAATTGCAGACTCCTTTTCGGATCAAAACACTCTTTTTTGATCCGAAAAGTATCAAATTTGAGGAGAATTTGGATCAAAATTGATCCGGAAAAGGGTAAGCTCATATTTGATACTTTATCAGATCAATGTGATCCTTTCTTTTTAAGAGTGTATGTGTTAACTAGTTGAGGTCTAACAGCCCAGCTAACAACAATCAATAGAGGGGAGCGTGGCCGAGCGGTTAGAGCACGGGTCTCGTAATCCAGAGATTGTGGGTTCGAGCCCCGGGCCGGGCGGTTTTCGTCTCCTTGTTTCCTTGAGCAAGAAACTTTACTCCACTTGCTCCGTGGTCGGACAGTCATGTAAAGCCGTGGGTCCCCTGTACGTATAAACTCCTTCATGGGGAATGCATGTTATCATGCAAGTACTTGTATCATTGATTGATTGATTGATTGATTGTTTACTAAAGTTTAACTCTTTTTCACAGTTCTAACTTTTAAAGTAAAATAGCGCCATCAGTAAACCATTAATTCTATTAACGTACAGAGAGCGCTATACATAGGGTGTTCAATAAGTTCGTGTTGGCTAGGAGTAATTTGTGTGTGTTTTTAAATACATTAGTATACATCATGATCATGTTTACCATGTTTACTGAAAGAATAAAATTTCCAATGCAAGTGTGTAAAACCTTTCTGGAGTTCGCTTGGTGTTTCACCCGGGAGAAAGATGCTAAGGTTGCTGTAAACTTATATTGGTGAATGATTATCAAGGGTTTTTTTTTTTTTTGTTCTTGTTTTTGTTTTTGTTTTTAATTTTTAAGGTAAAAATGCTACCCACGGAAACTTCTTAATGGCAAGTTAAAAATTTCCTGTTACATTAAAATGAAAGCAGATTTTTAAAAATGTCTATATTCATAGCTATTCATCAAACTTCCAAGGCCAATTGAAAAAATAGTTTGTCTCAAAACTGCTGCGTGCGTTTGTAAATCGGGTGATCTGGGAAAAAAGGCTATGCAGTAGTTTTTCTAGAAAATCCAGGTTCTTAGAAAATCATACTTTTCCTCACCAAAACAAATTCATGAACATGATTGGAAAAAAAATAAGTTACTTTATTTGAAACCACGGCATGCTTGATGTTTGAGAAATGTCAACATGGCCTTCTGGAGCTCAAAACGTATGTATGATACCATAAAAAACTTGTGAATAAAAATTTTAAAATGGCATTTATTTTCAAGCCACACTTGAGCTTTGACATAAACTACTTTTTAATTTAGTCCAAGCTTAGGGCCAAATCATAGAGTCGGGCTCCACTGAACAAAATCTTCGCTACCAAACATTTGGTCGTGACGTCAAAATGACGAGTGACTCCAAACAAAATAACTTCAACACCGAGTTGAGACCAAATAAAATTTCGCGCTAG
>JXSR01S001869.1:157859-180374 GCA_000969725.1 Ophiothrix spiculata
AGTGAAATATCTTTCCAAAGAAATGTTGTTGACCCTAAGATTTCAGATTTCTGTGTTAAGGCTGGGGTAGACCCACAACTGGCATATACTGTTTTCATGATCTAACTCTCTAACTAATCATATAGGTTTTACACTACTAAATAACTACCGGGAACCAAGCCATTGCCAAAATGAGAATTATTTGCTTGTACACATCATACACAACTGTAATGATGAGAACCCTGAATTCCATAATAGACTAGTCCATTTATATAGAGAAAAAGTGCAAATATCTTACTAGCAGAGTATATTCCATCTTTACCAGAAGGTAAGAGTTTTACCACAATTATGTTAATGATTTTAGGTCATCAAGTCAGAAAAGACCTTATGTCAGTCTTTTTGTCTTTTAGAAGATCAGTCTGGTTCAACTAGTATTAATCTTATTTAATCATTACACTTTTGGCTTATGACAGCATAAAATCTTACTTATAAGATTTTTGAATCTGTGAATTTGCTTAACTGCATGGTATTTTTGTGTTGTGTAAAATCTACTTTTTAGTGAAATATGTACTTTAGGGGGTTGCAAGATCTACTTTTATGCATTAAAGGGGTGGCAGGTCTGCATGTTAACATTTAGTATACGTCTTTCACATACCAGCCAAATATTCCTATTCAATACGGGTTACTCCAATTTTGGACATTTTCAAATGCAGATTTGCATACTTTCTTTTGCCCCTGAAGAGCAAACCAGAAGCAAATAAAGACACAAGGTCAACTATTTATTTATTTATTTAATTCTTATTTTGCCTGGGGAAACCCCATCAGTGAAATCACTGTTTTTCAGGGGTGCCCAGGGGTCAAACATAATATATAAAAATCATTAATTAAAAACAATGAACTACATACATATAAAAACATTTAAGATTGCACAATGAGTTATACAAATATACAGATATAAAAGTGGAAGTCAGTCCAGCTGATCGAGATCCCTTTAAAAATCATAATAGTGAAATTGCACCAGTGTATCTAAAGGCATACAATGTTAAGTGGAGATAATTCTCTTAAATGCATTAACATTGGGAGGAGGTGGAAATTTGGCCACCTGGGGAAGGTCATTGAAAGTAGCGACCCCTCTAGATTTAAATTTTTGTTTATCAGAGTTGTCTTTACATGGAGGTGGGACAAGGTTTCCCTTGGTTAATGAACGAGTTGAGTGGTCATGAGACTGATTGACACGGTTAAAAATATTGCATAAGTTGGACGGGAGAGTGCATGCCAGACTTTTGTAGACCATCGTATTGAGATGGGTGGTGCGGCGATCATGAAGATTCTGCCAACCAAGTGTGCTGAGTAGAATATGTGTGGGGTATCTACGAGGAAGGCCAAGGATGATTTTGCCAGCTGCATTTTGAAGCTTGTCAAACCTGGATAACAGAGTCTGGCCTGCATTCCCCCAAACAACATCGCAATAGTCAAAGTGTGGGATAATGAGAGATTTATAAAGCAAGTTAAGTGTGTGTTTTGGGAGGACATTGCGAATATGCCTAATACGACCAACACGTTTATTTATTTTTGGAGGCCAACTTGTCAGTATTTACACTCCATGTGAGGGAGGGGTCAAGCCAAATGCCATGATATTTGAAAGAGCTCACATTTTCAATGGGGTCATTTTTTATGAACACCTGGAGAGACTCATTTGTATTGGCTAGTTTACGTTGTGTAGCAAACAACATGTACTTAGTTTTTTTCACATTTAAGGTCAAACAATTTTTTCCTAGCCATTTGGACACATGTCGAAGAGATTAAGGTAGAATTTATCCCATCTACTGTTTTGCCTTTAACAAAAATTGCGGTGTCATCAGCGTATAAGTACACCCTTGAATTTTCATTTCTGAGGTAGTTTGAAAGGTCATTAATGTAGATTGTAACTAACAGGGGGCCTAAAATTGAGCCCTGGGGAACCCCAAAGTTGACAGGAGATTTGGTTGAAAAATTGTCCCAAACTTTAGTTATTTGAAAACGATCATTCAAATATGACGAGAACCACTCGAGCTCCAGGCCAAGCATCCCTATATTCTTAAGCTTTTGAATAAGAACTCGATGGTGGACCGTGTCGAAGGCCTTTTTAAGGTCAAGAAAGACTGCACCTGTATAAAGGCCTTGGCTCATGTTATTCAAGAGGTAGTCAGTGACATCTATGAGACAGGTTTGAGTGGAATGCTTAGGTCTGAAGCCCGATTGGTTCTAGATCAAAATATTATTATCATCAATAAACCTATATAATTGGGTATGGACTAATTTTTCGAATATTTTCATACATGCTGGAATGACAGAAATTGGCCTTTAGTTGCTGGAGTCCATAGGATCCCCTTCCTTGTAGATAAGTGAGACACGACTAACCTTCCAAGCTGAGGGAACAGTACCAGTTGCCAGACTAAGGTTCATGATGAAAGCAAGAGGCTTCGCAAGATATTGATGACCAACCTTGAGGAGTCTGGGACTAATGTTATCAAGTCCTGTAGCTTTACTTCCATCTAGACTTCTAAGAAGTTTGCAGACTTCCTCTCCTGTTATCTTCACAAATTTGAACCGTCTGGCAAAGGGCACCGCGTCCTCAGTTGTATCATCTTAAAGGAATGGGTCCGCCCGGATGGCTTCAGCAAGGTTTCGACCTATATTGGAGAAAAATGAGTTAAATTCATTAGCAATTATTTCACCATCATTTACAACAACATCATTGACTTTGAGACTATTAATAGGATTATGTTGTGATGCAGGAATAACTGTTTTTATAGTTTTCCATAATTTACGAGAGTCTGTGCCTGCATCTCTAATTGATGCTTCAAAGTATTCCCTCTTTAGCCTGGTAGCCAAATTATTAACCTTGTTTCTTGTAACTCTGTAAGCTGATAATGATAAGATCTTGCTTTAACATTGCGAGAATGGTCCTTTAGCAGTCCTTTGCGATTTTCTAACAGCGTAAACAAGTGAATGATCACTGAATGGAAAAGTGACAACGCCATGGTTGAGATACATTTCCGGGCGGTTAGTCCATATGTGATCTATACATGTTTCAGAGAGTTGCGTGATTCGGGTGGCACTTGAAATTATCTGTGTCATTTGATGAGTATACATGATAGATCGTAACTAGTTAACAGGCCTGCTAGTTGAAAGTATAGCCTACACAATTAATTAGGGGAATGGCATGTATGTTCTCCAAATGTTTAAAGATTTTTTGTTGAAAATATGCTAAGCTATTTTCGTCAAAATGTAAGATAGGCATTCTTTTTTTTAGCATGACGATGTTCCTTCTGCTGTGCTACATTTGATTGTTCTTCTGTTTCAGGTCAAGCACCTGCCAGGGCGGGCTTAGAGCCAGGAGATCTTGGAGACTTACGACGGAAATTGCTCTTCTTTCTTGAAACATCTCTATATTATGTGCCAGAGAAACTGCTTATCCATTTCCCTGTTGATGGTAAGTCTTTCCAGGACAAATCATAGAATAAGAGGGGCGATACCAGACTCGGCGTCATTTTTATTCCAGCACGGGAATCAAATTGGGGGGTATTCGGGTTTTTGTTGAGATGCATCACATCTTGTCGTTGTGTGTAAATATTGAAAACACCCACACGCTTTGTTCACATCATTTGTATTATTTGCGTGTTTGTCTGTATGCGCAACCAAATCTCTGTACCCGAGGTTGATTTTGATGGGAACCCCGGGGGCCATTCAGATATATTGATGTACACATGCGTGAGCATAGGTTTACAGAATATCCCCTAAACAAGCTTTAGCTTCCCTTGAAGAAATACTCCTAAACAAGGATTTAAGTGCAATTTTACTCTAAATTTAACCCCCTAAAAATTGTATCTTTTCTTCAGGTTTTGAAAAATACCCCTTTTTATGGACATTTTGTGTTTTTGTTTGGAAAAACACCCCTTTTTGTTGAAAATTGTGTTTTTAGACCCTTAAACATGAGCAGTGCTTTCCATGTTGGTTAGGAAAAAATGACTCCTTTTTCTGTGTTTTTTGTTCACACATGTGTACACCAATATAGCTCAGTGGCCCCCCTGGGCGGAAACCGAGTATACCCTAATACCCCCAGCTTATGCTCCATGGCTGATGAAACCATTACAAGGGCCGGTATATGGCGTCATGGGAGCCGTGTGAGCTGGGAGATTTAAGACGAAGGTTGCTCTTATTTCAAGAAACATCCCTATTTTATGTGCCCAGAGAAACTGCTTATTTTTTTCCTTTTGACAATAAGCGTTTTCAAGTTGGTAAATGTTTTCAAGTCAATCATTAAGAGCCAGTTTAGTCACTTATCCAGTTTAGTGTCATGTGACATAGGAAAAGCAGGTACTAAAATTTCAGAGCTCTATTCAACCAGGAGGCCATTGGCTAACAGGAGCCAGGTAATGTTTATGGTGTAGGGTCTGTTGACAATAAAATTAAGAAATTCAACTTTTTGGACTCCAATATTGTGATGGCATAATTGCAAAATGCATTTGTTTTTACTGTAAGACACCAGTGAAATATCTTTCCAAAGAAATGTTGTTGACCCTAAGATTTCAGATTTCTGTGTTAAGGCTGGGGTAGACCCACAACTGGCATATACTGTTTTTATGATCTAACTCTCTAACTAATCATATAGGTTTTACACTACTAAATAACTACCGGGAACCAAGCCATTGCCAAAATGAGAATTATTTGCTTGTGGGGCATCCAGAGAACTTACTCTAAAAAGCTTAAAATTGAGCTATGATGTGTAACAAAATATGAGAGATTTCATATTACATCGTATAAAAGAATAGGAAAGGCATTTGATAGTGTATAACCTATAACCCATATGAAAGTATACATTTCTAAAAGCAAATTTTTATGCTGAACATAATGGTGATTAGGTCTAATGATGATGTAAGTTCTTGACCAAAATGGTCAATTTTGCCAAAGAGTGCCAAAAACCATGTGTTTCCCCCAAAAAATCTAAAAATCCTAACAACAATTTGTTTTTATAAAATTTTATACTTCTTGGTATCTAAAAACAAATGTCTAGGAAGGGTTTTCTCAAATGTTTGATTTTTTTCTTGCTTTTTGAAAAATTGCCAAAAAGAAGTCAAAAATAGTCATTTTTTGTCAAAACTCATGATTTTTGATATTTTTTGACCTATTTTTGGCAATTTCTAAAAAACAAAATAAATGGAAATAAATACCCAATATTATTACTAAATTAAAAACTATAAGGGCAAAAAAAAAAGAACTTTGTCTCAGGTTCCCGTGCACATAAAATTCACATTTTACCGCATTTCTTTCTTTTTAAGGTTGACAAGAGATTGTTTTGCTTTTTAATTTTGTTATCATTGAGAGAAAAAATGAAGATAATTTGGCCACAAAGTGGCTGAAAAAAGTGACCTAAAATGCATTTTAAAAAAGTTAGCATGGCACATAGCCTTTTCTGCTAAAAAAAAAAAAAAAAACATGTAGTGCTTAGGAACCAGGAGACATAGTTCTGTTTCGGGAGCCTAAAAGCATTTCATATTTTTTAAAAATTGTGAAAAGATTCTCTTCTCCTTTTTTACCCCACCTCACATTCCCTTTTCAATACATAATCTAATGATGGTGCAATATGTAATTTTCCATCCTAATATTTCTTCCAGGTTTCTTTGAAGAGAGGGCGCTTTTACTCGGGAGACTAGGCAAGCACGAGCAAGCTTTAGCGATCTATGCACACTTACTAAAAGACACAAGAAGAGCGGAGGATTATTGCAGGCGGAACTTTGCTATTGACAGGGAAGGAAATAAAGATGTAAGACACTTCGGAAAAATGTGGGCTGCTCTGGCAAAATGAGAGGAAAGTCGCAAATCTACATTTTGAATAAATTGCACCTAAAGTAAAAATAGGGTAAAAAGTCAAATGAAATGCATTCATGTGTAAATGTTTACCTATACCTAAAGTTTTGAAGATCAACTTTGCCAGGAAAAGCAATTATTCATGGTTGATTGATTGCATGTTGCTATTGTACACCATAGAGATCAGTATCTGAAATTGATTCGCAGCTCATTTTTATTGCAATATATTCAGTGGACTGCTTTGGATTTCGGTCTCTATATGAAGAATGGAAAAAGAAAGTGCGACATATTATATATCATTCAAGAGCTGAGATTATAGAGAATTGAAATATGCCATAAACTCAATTTTGAAATTTGCGACTTTCATCTTATTTTGCCAGAGCACCCCTCAAATAGTTCAGCTATAGTCGCCCGAAGAAAACCTTATCACTTTTATGTGTCTTGTGTGCCAAGGTTAAAAGTTCACACACGACTCACATGATACTCGTAAGCTCGTGTGATTTGATTATTCTGTTGCTGTGCCGAGGTTTAAGTTCACACGCAACTCACACGATACTCATGAGCTTGTGTGATTTAATTATTCTGTTGCTATGCCGAGGTTTAAGTTCACACGCAACTCACACGATACTCATGAGCTCGTGTGATTTGATTATTCTGTTGCTGTGCCGAGGTTTAAGTTCACACGCAACTCACACGATATTCATGAGCTCTTGTGATTTGATTATTCTGTTGCTGTGTGACTTACAAAATATATACATTATTCTGTAATGGTGGGGTGACTATCCTGTGTTTTTTAAATCCTACATCTACAGATTTACCAGAGAAAAGATCAAACAAAGCTCATGGAGTTAATTTAATAATATTAAAAGAGAATTAGAGTTCACTAGAATATCTGAAGTCCACACATACAATACCAGATCTAGTCAACACAATTTTTATACTCACAAATGCAATAGCTCCAATCCAGGTTCATTTCATCAAGGTGCCATTCACGATTGGGCTGATCTCCCAAACTAAATCAAGGAGATCACTCAAAAAACAAACTTTAAAAAGGCTGTTAAAGATTACCTCTTGCAAAATCAGTCCTTGTAACTGTGCAATACTTGGTAGTTGATTCACTAAGTCAAACTTAAAGTTGGTAAAGAATTGCATTTTTCTCCAATATTCCTCAAGTTCATGAAAAACTACTGGTAGGTTATATTTATGTACTGACTCGAGTAATGTCCCATCTTTTTTGAACGTGAACTTGGATCAAAGTTAGGGGCTGGGACTTTACGCGAGGACGCATGAGAGGGACAGAACTAACCGGTCGATCTACAGAGGTAAACAATGCCAGTGAACTGTCTGACCAAGAGGAATCAAATCAATCTATTCATTGTAATGTTTTGAATCAAATATATCAAGATTCAGTTCAGTAATTATTCTTTAAAATTATCCACAAGAGTTTTTTCAACAAACACTTACGTACCAATCAAGGTTAAATATGGTGAAATTATTTTTGCACATTTGGTTGTGACATTCGCCATTTTGGAATTTTGTTACAGTAACAATCGCGATTGCGCATGTCCGATAGATATTTAAACCATAATATGAACGTAAACGTTGCCATCTGTTGAAACTTAGAACATAAAAACAGTAAAAAGATGTATATTCATCCGCGATCAGCCGTGATATTCCCTCAAATTATAAGACATTTTGGATAAAATGTACCCATTTCTATCGTAAATGAGATGAGTTTGCGACTATTTTTTAAAGCAGATTTTGATATTATGATAAATTTCTAGGTGTTTCAGCATATTATGGCCACAAATAAAATGGTATTGGGATGATAATTTGGCGACTTCTAAAGAATACCAATGGGACTTTACCCGCGTGTACATTAATTTCCTGAAAATGTTTGTAAATATACGGGTGGTACATTGCGCGAAGATGGGATTTTACATGCGTCAGTACGGTACTATGAACATGTTCTTTTGATTCATGTAAAAATATATGTAGGTAAAAAATTTTTTGGAAGAATCTAGGCCAGTGCCTTTAAGCTTAGTCTCATTACTATTATCATACCTGTAGGTTTACTTATGCCTATTCAATATTAACATCAACCCATTCGATGCTGAATCATTTATTATGGACAGCTACCCAATCCACTTTGGTAGTCTCATCTATTTTATTAAGCTTAGTTTCTCTGCCATTATCATACCTGTAGGTTTACTTGTGCCTATTCCGTATTTACATCAACCCACCTGATGCTGAATCACTCCGCATAATGGAGAGCATACAGCCTCCGCCTGAGCCTAACATTGATGCAGCACTAGAAGTATTAGAATTCCATCATGACAAGATTGACACAGCAAAGGTGAGGATTATGTTAGAGTCTTTTCTTTCCTTGTTTTCTTATCCAGGCGAAGCGCAGCTGAGCCTAGATATGACACTGAGGGGTGATAATTTCCCATTCCATACAATAATGAATAGTATACGGGTTTTGAAGCTGGACCTAAAATGATGGGAAAACACAATTGCCCATACCAACCATGCTGAGTACTTTTTGAACTAGATGTCTTAAAGGTACATGGTTTGATTTTTCACATTTTAGTTTTTCACTTTCATATGAAAGATTGCCACATCAGATGCTTTAATTTCAAATTTGAATCAAATCGGAACAACCGTTTTCATTTTATGAGCAATTTGTATTTTCAATTTGCCTGTACTTTACTGTGTAAAATATTTTAAGGTTACCATAAAATTATTAATTTTAAAACATTTTCTTGTATATCTCCAAAACGTGACATGTTTTAGCTGTAAAATTTCACATAGGTAATGAGAAAAAGACGAGGAACATTTTGGTACCAAAATCCCAGAAAGTTTGAAAAAATGTTTACCCAATCGGACAGGGCTCCTTTAAATCTTATTATATGTGGACCGTTGTTAGTGCTTTTTTTGTGTCGGCAGGCTTTAGAAATGCTTCCTGAAATAATTCATATCAAAGATGTGTACTGGAGGTACATAGAGCACAAACCAGACCGGGAAATTTCAATATGTGGACCGCAGCGGCAAAAGGGTGCAGTTGTCGGCTCGTACATGTTGCTCCTTGTAGCATATCTGATGTATGCTATTTGTATGCATCAGATATGCTACAATGAGCAACATGTAGGAGCCGACAACTGCACCCTTTTGCCGCGGCGGGACACATATGGCTATACAGCTATCCAAGCATGCTAAGCACTTGTACACCAAATGACTTCAGATCTTGTCATAGGATATCAAATTTGACCATTCTCGCTGCATTTTTTGTTGACAGGCTTTAGAAATGCTTCCAGAAACAACTCAGATCAAAGATGTGTACAGTTTTATGAAGAAAGTACTAGAAGGCAAGGCTATGATCAAGAGGAGCAACCAGGTCCTCAAAAGTTTGTTCTTCTCTGAAAATTTGCAGGTAAGCATTTGTCAAAATACCAGAAATGAACAAAACTGTGGGTTGCATAAACTAAATCAATTCAAATATATGGGCTTGAAGTTCAGAGTTTTCAGTGGAAAAGACACAAATGAGTGAGTTTTTTAAATTGTGTTACATGGAACCTCTCCTCAATAGGGCAACAAACAGAATTTCAAGTGTCGATGTAGCATTAATGTAATTTAATTACTTTTGTACCCATATTACAGAAAACAAATCCATTTACATCATGTGCAATATGTCGATCCTATGTTTCCCAACCAGAAATCAATCTTTACTGAAATGTTAGCCCAAACACAGTTTTGCCTATAAAACTAATAAGCCGTGACATTAGCTCCTGCAATTCATATGTGTACCGCAGCGGCAAAAGGGTCCAGTTGTCGACCCCTACATGTTGCTCATTATAGCATATCTGATGTATACAAATACCATACATTAGATATGCTACAAGGAGCAACATGTACGAGCCGACAACTGGACCCTTTTGCCGCGGCGGTACACATATACATAAAAGCGGGCAATTTGAATTGTTGTTTGGGATGGGTGGTAGTGCGCATCCATTTCACGCCTATTTGGGTGCATCGTTATACTTTATCAGTGCATTGTGGGATTAGATTTCAGTAAAGATTGATTTCCGGTTGGGAAACCCAGGATCGACATATTATTTTGATCCAGATGATAACTTAGTAGAATAGAACCGAAACAAAGTGTACAGAACACTTGCTTTCTTGACAAAGATCTTTAACAATATCTCCATTTCTTTATTTAAAATTTAGTTCATATATGTTAACTAATTATGGATTCATCTTTTGCTTTAACACAGGTCAGAGAGCAGCACATCCACTATCAGAGCAGCAAATGCGTGATCACAGAGGAACGCAATTGCCCCGTGTGTAAACGGAGGATAGGAGACTCCGCCTTTGCTAGATATCCAAATGGTGTCGTGGTGCATTACTTCTGTCGTAATGATGACGTAGCAAAGTTTGATATGGAACCTTTATGATAACAGTGGGATATGGACATACTTCCTCATAGGAGTGTAAGAAAGTCGTATCTACAATGGCTGCCCCCTAAATTATATTTATTTAATGCCTTATCACTAAGATGTGAAATATCCCCTGAAATTTCCCTGACATGTCAGTGGCTCTTGAAATGGTTCTTCAGGTGACAATGTCATCTGAAGAACCATTTCAAGAGCCACTGACCTGAGACTGCTGATTATACAGTGTGCAAACTAAATTTATTAAAAATGGCAGCTATTGCAGATACGACTTTCTTGCACTCAAATGACGATCTGATGTACAGAGGAAAATGCAGCAGATACTTCCATTGACCATCAATTTCACTTCAATCCATGTACATGCTAGAAGGTTGTATATACGTATGTTTGACAGAGTAGATACTACTTTTTAGTCACGTAAGAGAAGTAATCCTCAACTCATTGCTACACAAATCTTCCAAGGTAATAATAGCGGTGATTTGTGAAGCGCCAGTATCCGCTGCGAGCCAAACTTAACTTCATTAATCTGAAATATACATTTTAATTCCACTGTGGGATGGCAGTTAAAGTTAGATTGTCGCTCAAGGAGGGTTATTTACTGTATTTACTGTACCTTTGTCATTTAACGGCTGCGCTTGCCACATTTTTGAGACTCGTCAAAACGGATTAGCAGGAAAATTGGTTTGCCGAGCTTAGTGTAACTCGCAGTAGATTTGTGAAGCGTCAGTATCCGCTGCGAGCCAAACTTAACTTCATTAATCTGAAATATACATTTTAATTTCACTGTGGGATGGCAGTCAATTTAGATTGTCGCTCAAGGAGGGTTATTTACTGTACCTTTGTCATTTAACAGCTGCGCTTGCCACAATTTTGAGACTCATCAAAACGGATTAGCAGGAAAATTGGCTTGCCGAGCTTAGTGTAACTTGCAGTAGATGCTGCTGAAAACGTAGACACGGTTTACATGCAAAGCAAAGTGGAAGTGCTGCATATGCATTAAGCGAAGATTTACGTGATCTGCCCTGCTATCAGGTCAATTTCTGAACAAATCCAGGGGTACAATAATTCTGTGAGCGACAACCAAAATATAATATTTGGTCATACACTTGCCAATTTTAATACATGGACAGCATGAAGAGGGAAGGTCAAAATAGTTTCAAACACTTCACTGATTTTCTTTGCCCTGGACACCTAATAACTGTTTTGCTGACATTTTGAACTAAAATTCGTCCTGTTACAGATTTTCCCGATAAAAACACATCAAATTTTTGAATTTTGTTTTCTGAGAAAGAAGGATAGAATTTTGGATAATCTTTATAATAATATAATAGATCATAATATAATAGATTGTACCATTGGCATTTACCCAAATTTTTGTTCCGTGTAATTTTGATCATTGCTTCAAAAGTTATGGCACATCTTGTAAAGACCCTCAAAAGCTGGTGTTTAATCAAGATTTACAAAGACTATACTCTTTCTCAGAGTTGTTTTTCCTTTCAGATCGTGCCGTGTACACCACTCTTAACGCGCGCGCCAACAGCGTGAGCGTAAACAATCAAATTCAACAAATCACGCACTGCAAATATGTGCGTAAGTAAGTGCATCCGTAAGCAGAAGTGCTTAACAACAAGCGTTGGCAAGAAAAAACCCACGAACGGGGGAAAAGGTACTCTGAGATAAACTATAAACAATTTCATGTACCAGAGTAAATGATGAAGACAATTGGTTAAGACCATCACAAAATTATAGCAAATGAGTATTTTAAACTGTTCCTTTGATTTTCTTCATTGTTTTTATTGATCAGGTGTTAAAAATCTCAAATCATCCATTTTGAAACCATATTTTGGCTCTTTTTCCTTTATGTGTACAGCTATATAAAAAAAAAAGGGCATTTGCCCTTTGAAAGGGCATGTATGGTCAAACGAACATATTTTTATTTTTGGCCTAATCCTGTGACAGATTCTCTTCATTTACAGTACTAACACCTCTTTAAGTTGTGTCTATTCTGACAAAGCTGACCAATGTAGATTTTAGGTCTTTCTTATAAAGGTGTTTTCTCACAGAAGTAAAATCGCCATCGAATTTCTTAAAAATCTAGTATTTGGTAGATTTATATGTGCTGATATTGTATCTAAAATAAAAACAATTGGTCTGCGTGCCCATTTTTGAGATACAGGCATTTCAAATAGTACATGTTTTCCCCAAAATTCTCCTGATTTTTTACACAAAGTATAGGGAAATCACAAAAATGTTAATTATTATGTGCTTCTAAAATAGTAAATGCTCCATTGATTTTCACATATATTAAAGCTTTTTAGGAACACTTCAAAATACTGAAATTTCAACAACAACAATTTGTCACTGGATTATAAAAATGACAAAAACAGTCATTTTTAATACAATTTTATTACCGTGATGGCACATCTGCATCTGCATAATTGTCCAAGTATATATAATGCAGCAATGCAGTGCGTGATGAACCAAATGTGTTAATAAAATGTGCGTTCAATGCACATTGAAAATTTCATGTGCAACACGGGTGCATACAATTGTTTTGAATTTTTTTTCTGTATGTGAAACAAATCGCTATCTCACAGTCATAAGCAGCTGTTTTTGTGAGAAAACACCTTAAATGAACTGGTGAACTTAACTTACATTGGATATAAACCATTTTATTAAGTATTACCTACACTTGTAAAAAACATTTGTGTCCCGTCATATCTAAAGGTACCTTAAGGTCGGCATAGTAAATTAAGAGATACGACCATGAAACTGAGCATAGTCAAAAATCATGTCCAAGGTCAAATTTCTAATTTCATCTGAGACGTTACCTTTCAAGTGTATTCTATCATATATATTAATCGGGTTCCAACATCGAAAACAAAAACATAAGACAAATGTTTTCAAAACCGAGTTAAAAATCCATTCCCCATTCAAGTTTTGCCAGTACAGAAACTTTAAACTTGATTTTCTCAGAACTATAGTTTTCTGAATCATCCGATGCCTTTTACCAATTTGGATGTAACTTTGCAACCAAACATCCAATAACCAAAAGCAAGGTGTCATTTTAAAGTTTAAAATATAATCTTTCAGATGAGACCAAGAAATCAATTTTCATTTTGGAACCCTTAAGGTACCTTTTGATATGACGGGACACATATTAATATGATTATAAACTATGGGCTAGTATTTTTTTTTTATTTGCTTGTTTTATTTTTATTGGGACAAGCTCTATCTAATGTATGATTTGATTTGATTTTTCATTTGTAATTATAAGTGCAATTCAAAATAGCAAATAATATTGTGTATCATCAAAACTAAATGGATGTATGGATTGTATGTACTATGGGCCAAACAAACATTTATTGGACCTTAATAACCTGTGTGATAGCATGATCCAATCTAATAAATTTATTTTTGTTTTATCAGGTAACATTGACTTCTGATAATAACCAGCATGTACGTAATGTGATAATAGCGCATATGCTTTAATCCAAAAAATATGCACACAATGATAACCGTGGAGGTCACGTTTGACTAAATGTTTCAATGATCAATGTTTTTAGCAGCTGACAAAGTAACTAATTGAAACTATGGTTTTCACTCATTTTTGGTCAAAATTAGTAAGAATTTAAAAAAGAAAAAACTATGGTTATTAATGACAATAATAACTTGGCACCATCTTTTAATTCCATCATTGTTTAAAATTGTTGGTGTTTTGTACCTTTGTGCCTTTGCCCTAAACAAACCTCTGATTTTAAACCTCAAAAAAGATGGTGCGCAGTTATAATAATAATAATAATAATATGCGGCTTTTATATAGCGCTTCTAAATTTGGGCCAAATTTTCTAAGCGCAGCTGCCTATTATTACGTTGCCGTCAGGAAATCGTCACAATCAGTTCGCTTCAAAGCGGTGCAACTTGACAATTGTGCAACTGCAATTTGCACTTAGATTGTAATATTCCCCATAACAATTCCCGAATATCGCTCGGGTCGACGAAGCAATTGAGATTAAATGCCTTGCTCAAGGACATGACCCGTTGGCTGTAGCGGGGCTCGAACTTGCGACCTACTGATTCGGAGTCCACTTTTCCACTAGACCACACAAGCTTGGCACCATCTTTTATTATAGTCTAAATGTAAACAAACATCCAGATGGCAGGCACATTTCTTTGTAAATGTAATGCATGCCCTGAATTGTTGTTTACATTGTCCAATAATGGTTTGATTTGCCTAATAGTATCAGTTCTCTTTTCTTTTTTTATAAAGAAACAGACGGTAAATTGTAAACTTTGATTTTAATATAACCAATTATTGATTGATTTTTGTTTTATTTTAAGAGAGGTATATTGTACTGTGCTGAGACAAGTGTAGCAAATAACTTGTCTCAGTAAGGCCGAGGCAAAATAAAATTGTGTTTCCTGTAACCCACCATCTCGGAAAAAGTGTTGCAAAATAAACAATTTTATTATCAAATTGACAAAAATAATTCAAGAGTAGACCTGTTACTCATATTAAATTATTTGTATTGAACCACACACAACATTTTTCTACAAAATAAAAGTTTCTTCCTACTTACCGCCCTCTTTTTTTCCAAACATGTCACAGGAAACAAACAATTTATTTTGTTTGGCCTTACAATGGGAATCAATATGTCTGAGCCTATACTCTGTAAATCTTGAAGTATGCAACAAGCAGCCGATTAACGCACATAAATCAATATGACCATACGGGGAAGTAAATAAGTCCATATTTCTCAAATCATAGCAACGTACCAAATCTTGCTGAATATTCAAATGAAGTTATCTTCAATGTTTGTCCATATGTTGGCAACAAAATTAGCCCAAAATAATTCCAAAATCATGAAGAATTCATGTACAAAAATATTAATACGCAGTAATTTGGTCTTAATCAATCCTAATCAGTCATTATTAGTCTCTTACACAATACAAAACTGCCAGTTCACAGTGTTGTCGAATACAAGGGATATGCTATGGATCTTGTAACAGAGTCTGATTGCTTGTTGCATACTTAGAGTTGTATAGAGTATAGTCTGCATGACATAGATTACTTTTGTAAGAATAAACATTCATCTTTTATGCATTCATGACAGTTGCTTAGCCAGATTATCAATATTGGTAGTGAAAGCATTTTGATGTGTAACATGTGTATATATGGGACCCAAAAAGAACATTTTAAAACACAGTAAAGAATACATACAGATAGACACGAAAACAGCCAAACTCTCAAGGGCTACCTACCTTGGCATTTTTGATAGCTTTGTTAAAGGTCAATTAGGGGTCTCTAGGGGTCAATGACTTGTTGGTCAAAAATATAAGATTTGTCAGCAAATCTGTAAGATTTTCATTGGATTTGGCCACAATGGTTCATGGGTAGAGTGGCATATGTGTGACCCCTATGTAGTGGGGTCAATGATCATATTGGGATCATCCCGTCAGAATCTTCCGACGACACTAACTCTCCATCAGGTGGCTTCGGGACCCGCTGAGTATGTGGGGGTCATGAGTTGGGTTTAACAAGTATGTTCTAAATGGGTTCAGGGTAGACTTGAGGTCAAGGGTTATCGCGCAATCAGGCGACACTAGTGGTTCGCGAACCGCCTTGTCTCAACAAGCTACGTTGATAAAATTTGGGCCTACCTTTTGAGTGTCATATGTTAGTTGTCGCTGCCATTGTAAAAAAGGGCCACTCAAATATTTTGCCACGGCCGCTTGAAAGTATTGTCCGCTCCTGAATAGAGTAGTCAAAATGAAGGTACCTTTTCAACTTTTTAACTTCAGTGCATCGGATACATATATTGCTATTGAAATATTGTATAAATAAAATTGTTATATTATTCATAAGAGAGTATTATGATTATATGATTTATTGTTGAAATATTTTGTAGAAGAGCGATGTGAATTATTTTTGATAAGTTCGTATAATTGTGATTTGTTTTATAATTATGTAATAATAATGATAACTTGAATGACAACTGTATCATTGTATATTGAACAGATGTATGAACAAATAAAATGCTCAATAAATAGCAAATTTACAGTTTATGATATAGACCACATTTTGAATAGTATTCTTTATTCTTTGTTGTTATGTATTGGAGCAAACCTTGCCAAAATTATTTACAGGTGTCCCAGTAAAAAACCTTACAATCTTTGTGTGTAATTTTCTTCAGGTTAGGATAGTTGGAAAGTATGTAAAGATTGCATTTTATAGCAAATGAATTGAACTTTCAGATACCGTTTGTTTCATATCAATTGGTACTGTACAACAAAAGTTATGTTTTATCAAATATTTGGGTTGAATTTTGTCTGGTCTAATTTCATGATTATTTGCCCCAAAGTATGGGTGTTTCTGAATGGAATAAAAATGGGTCACCTTAGAAAATGTATCATATCTGTCTTATTTTACATCAAATTTGTTCAGTTTTTCAGCACAGATAGAAGAGAGCATGCACATAATAAATGTGGTGACTCACCCCGAAAAGGGGGACTTTGCGAGAGAACACTTTTCAAGATACATGTGAAAATAGGCAGCAGAAAATAATAAGAATTCCAAGCAGATTTTCTGTTTTAAAATTTGATCGCCTTGATCAATTTCAACAAGTAAGGTGTCAATTTAAAGCTTAGAAAATGCTTCAACAGATAAAATGAAAAAATCAAAATTGGTATCATCTTCAAAGTCCCCATTTCGGGGTGAGCCATCACAAATTAGAAAACATTGTTACGGTTGAGTGAGCAGATCAATGACAATACTCTATAGAACTTCATTCAAGGGGAACTTACAAAATCGTGAAATAGGACCAAAAAATTGTAAGCAAAACATATCTTATAACTGTCCAAGAGTGATATTTAAAAAATATAGCCAAGGAGTATAAAAGTTGGGGAAGGGACACAAATGCGATACAGTGAGTAAAACGGGGTTGAATAAAATAAACCTTTATAGAATTTAAGAAGGCTATCAAGGCCTAATTTACTTTCTGTCTTCACATAATCTGCAAATGTAGGGAAGAGAAGACAAAGTCATCCTCTAAAGTATACACATGTTTTTACTTCGTTATTATCAGAAACGGTTATTTTAGCCCAAAAATGATTCTTTCAAACCCTCAAAGGTTCTTGGTAAAACAGAAAAATGTTTTTAATTAAGAAAAACATGAAAATACTTTTGAGGACTAACTTTGTCTTCTCTTCCCTACATTTACAGATTATATAAAGACTTGAAGTGAATTAGGCCTTGATGGCCTACTTACATTTTTAAAAGTTCTCAAATAACCATCATAGATTCTTCTCAGAACCTTTTAGACGAAAGGCTTCTTCCAGGAGGGCAAAAAATGTTCTTAATAGCACCTTTTTCTGAGAGTGTAGAAAGCACAACATGATGTCGGTATGTGAAGAATGAAAGTAAATTAAGCCTTGATGACCTACTTTTTAAAGGCTCCACAAAGGACCAAAATGTTCTTGTCTGCAACACCTTATGACAAAAAGGTTTCCACTGGAGGACAAAAAAGGGTTCTTAATAGCACTTTTTCTGAGAGTGTAGAAAGCACAACATGATCGCTATGTCAGCATCCACTTTTAATCTATCTCGCCATGTCAACATCTACTTTTCATTAAGTTGACTTGGCGTGATACTCGCTATGTAGTAATAGTGGGGTAGTGGTACTATTGGATATCCCTCCTTTTCTTTCAGGAGCACCCATTCTTTGCAAATCTTCAGTTGAAGGGTCCATGCGCGAGAGTCCGAATAAGGTCCAATCGACGAGTATTGTATAAAAAGTTTAAACATCCAAAAATTAGGTACATAACAAAAGATTGGTTAAAAAGAGTCACTTTAGCTCTGTTCAGTTCACATAACATATAAAAGCCACATACGTTTTAGTCCACATGCATGCATAAAAAATGAGGGGGGAAATAAAAAGGCAGTACTGGTGTATCAAAAAAGATGCACAACAAGCCAAACAAATAAGGGAAATACAATATGCTCAGGTAGCAGCAAAAATGAAGATCATAATGACTGCAGTCAAAGTCACTAATCACTCAAAGTGTTCATGATGCATGATCTCTTCAGATGCAAGGATTGAGACCTGTCCAGATCTCCCCTTTTTGGGAATGCGGATGGTTACCCGGTTAGAATCCTGGTTAGAATACCCAGAGGTACCCCCCCCGCCTCTGGGTTTTTGGAACGGAGGACTATTCAGAGTATTCGCTGACAAAGTGTGACATCAAAATCAATAGTTGCCAAGTGACTGGTTCACGCTTATTGCAATTTGAACCACGATCAAAATGATCACAACTGAGCGTGAACAAAACGTGAACCAGAAACCAGGATATGACGTTTTAACTTTGTCAGCGTATAATAATTGTTACGCTAATTATCACCAAGGTCGTGGAAGAAGAGAGAAATGAATTTTGCAATATGATGCTTTATATTGAACTGTACTCTGATTTGGTGCAGTCAACTTCCATGGATTGCATCGAAGTTTATTTATATTTTGTTAGCTGTTTGAATGGATTTTATTATAAGATATGAATCTGTATGACTGTGGAGAAAACAGGAACCAATAAGTCAGTACAGAGTGAATCAAGTGTATTGAATGTAACTATTGAATGTTTGGTGTACGTGTATGGAATTGGATTCCAAATGTGAATGTTCGTCGTGATAGCCAGTGTTTCTACATGTAGTGACTGTGAATGGTGTGATGTGGATCTATTCTTTGTGAATGGACATCTATGTGTTTTGATGTACTAGAGCTTGGAAGCTCAAAAACTTGTCATTACTCTTAAAGAGGTGCTCCTAACAAGAGGAGGAATATCCTTGCTCGAGAAACACAAGCCAAAAAAAGTTCGTTTTTGGCTTGAGGCAAACTGTGTAGTACAGCCTATCACATAAAGGCCATTTGTGCATAAATTGAAAAATACAAACGGTACTTGAACAAACAGAAATGTTTTATTACATATTCATGAAAGGAATCTTTTTGAATTAAATTTATGAAAATCGCACTGTTCTGATCAGAGAAATCAAACGGAATGTTTCCTTTGTTTACATAGCAACGGTTTGTAAACATATCTTCAAACATCATTTTTTGTGTGACTAACAACTTCGGGAAGTATTTATAATAGGTAAATTTATTATAAATATCCTTTGTCATGTTTGTGGAGGGTTGCAGTTCGTATTTGATAGCTATGATCATTTTTGGGGATATTGGGTAGGTGCACTTATGCGCAGGTTTTATTGCAGAGCTTGCTTCTGGCTGTGCCACAGCACAGCCAGATATTTCGGGTAAGAATATCCTAACGAAACGAAACGAAACGTGGCGGGTTATTTGAATCAACTAATCGATTGTGTGGACAGTCACATTGGTGAATATGAAGACGCTTGACGAAGTTTCCCGGCTTCTGTGTACACGTGCAAGCCTAAATTTCGTTTGCCTGAGATTTCATTTCAGTTTAATTGCTTTAAGTATGACACAAGGCACTAAGTTACCGATGTATGAATTCGGCGACAGTTGTGAGACTTTGCTGCTGGTATATTTGGAAGGAAAACCTGTTCTTGTTCTTACATAAAATGGAAGATGTACTGAAAGGATGTTTCATTGACAGGATATCTTACTGCAAGCTGGATCTGAATTACTACCAGTTGTTACAACTACTAAACTAGTGGACATTGGACGGAAGAGATCATGTGAAAATGGATGACAAAGGGAGGAAGAAGTGCATGGTGAGTATTTACATTAGCATATCTTGGGGGCCATGTCGGCATGTGCCCCCCCCCCCGGGGGGGTCATCAAAGGGGCGGAAAAAGAGAGAAAGAAAGAAAAAAGATAGAAGAAGAAAAAGAAAGAAAGAAAAAAGGAAGGGAGGGGCAAAAAAAGGAAAGAAAGAGGAAAAGAAGGGGAGGAGAAAAGAAAATGGGAGGAGCGCAAAGGGAAAGAAAAGACAGAGAGAAGAGGGAAACAGAAAAGAAAGAGGGAGGGCGCAAAAAGGAAAGAAAAAGATGGAAAGAGGAGAAAAGAGGGAGGGAGGGGCGAAATGATGGCGCAAAAGAAAGACAAAATAAAGGAGGAGGGGCAAAAGGGAAGAAAAAGGAAAGAGGAAAGAAGGGAAAGAGAAAAGAAAGAGGGGCGCAAAAAGGAAAGAGACAAAAGACGGAGGGCGCAAAAAGGAAAGAAAAAGAAGGAAATAGGACAGAAAGGAAAGAGAAAAGGAGGGAGGGGCGCAAAAAGGAGAGGGGAAGAAAGGAACGGAGGGCGCAAAAGGAAAGACAAAATGAACAGATAGAAGAAAAGGAGGAGGGGCGCAAAAAATGAAAGAAAAAGAAAGAAGGGAAAGATAAGAAAGAGGGAGGGGCGCAAAAAGGAAGAAAAAGAAGGAAAGAGGGCAGAAAGGAAAGAGAAAAGGAGAGAGCTCAGAGGGGCGCAAAAAGTAAAAGAAAATGAAAGAGGGAAATGAGGGCGCAAAAGGAAAGAGGAAAGAAGGAAAAGAGACAAGAAAGAGGGAGCCTCAGGGAAGGACGCAAAAAGGAAAGAGGAGAGAAATGAAAGAGAAAAGGATGGAGGGTGTCCAAAAAAGGAGGGGTGGGGTGCAAATAAAGAAAGAAAAAATGAAAATACAGAAGAAAGGAAAACAAAAACAGAAAATGGAAAAAAAAAGGCGCCAAAAAGGAATGGTTAAAAAAGCGAGAGAAGCAGAAGTTAGGGGAAAAAGAAAATAGATGAGAGGAAGGGAAAGAAAAATTGTCGATTGAAAATAGTGCCAACTTGAAGTATGAATTAGAAAAAAATACAGGCACCCAAATGGTGTGATTTGCACTTTGAAATTTCAAAAACTCCAGAGAGGGACCATCCCCTTCAGACATCCCCTTTAGACATATTGTTTGTCGATTGCTAAATGCTAGGCTCATAAGCACTTTCCCCAGATTTGGATAGAAAAAAATGCCAAGCATGAATTAGACAAAATATTATGCACAAAATGGCGTGATTTGCACTTTGAGATTTCAAAAAATGTCTATCTCCTGAGGGGGCACATCCCCCTCAGACACCCTCTTTATACACATTGTTTGTCAATTGCTAAATGCTATATCACTGCAAAAACTGTAGAACTGTAGAACACATGTCGCGTCCGAAGGTGTTCAGAATGTGTTCTCGAAGTGTTCAAAGGCTTACCAGAACATCATTTGAACACATCCAGAACACATTGAAACGCGTTCTATATCTGTTACATTTAGAACGCGTTCTTGACGTGTTTCGAGAACACATTTTGAACACTTTCTGAATACCTTCGGACGCGTCATGTGTTCTACAGTTTTTGCAGTGTAAGCTTTTACGTACTTTGCCCAGTTTTGGATAGAAAAAATGCCATCTTAAAGCACGAGTTAGACCAAAATATATGCACTAAATGACTTGATTTGCACTTTGAAATTTGAACATTTTCTATCTCCTGAAGACACCCCCTTTAGACATATTGTTTGGCGATTGCTTAATGCTAGGCTCATAAGTACTTTGCCAAGATTTGGATAGAGAAAAAAATGCCAACTTGAAGCATGAATTAGACAAAAACATATGCACCAAATGGCGTGATTTGCACTTTGAAATTTCAAAAAAAAATGTGCCCCCTCAGACACCCCCTTTATACATATTGCTTGTCGATTGCTAAATGCTAAGCTCATAAGTATTTTGCCCAGATTTGGATAGAAAAAATGCCAAATTGAAGCATGAATTAGACAAAAAATATATGCACCAAATGACGTGATTTGCACCTTGAAATGTTCAACATTTTCTATCTCCTAACACCCCCCTCAGACACCCCTTTTATTTAAGTGGGTCATTACAGGGACAAATGATATTGACTCATTTTAACAAGTTTGACTCACTTATTATTTTCTGTGTACATATTGTTTGTCGGTTGCTAAATGCTATAGGCTCATAAGTACTTTGCCCAGATTTGGATAGGAAAAAAAGCCAACTCGAAGCATGAATTAGACAAAAATATATGCATCAAATGGCGTGATTTGCACTTTGAAATTTCAAAAAAAAATATATCTCCTGATGGAGCACGTCCCCCCTCAGACACCCCCTACACATTGTTTGTCGATTGCTAAATGATAGGATCATAACAGGCTGGGATCATAAGGCTCATTCTCAGATAAAGCGTGCAACTTTGCCGTTTTGGTGTCGCTCATGTTCGTGTTACTAGTTTAGCGTTGTTAAGCATATTACAA
>JXSR01S001870.1:7928-31643 GCA_000969725.1 Ophiothrix spiculata
ATTACCGCTACCTTAAGTGTGCATATACAGTGGGTAATAAGATTGAAACAATTTTATGATGTAATGTTGAAAATGTACAAATTATTGGCGATGCAATCAGCCAAGATTCTTGAATATTGAAATGAAATAGAAATAATGCTTCTGGAAGCAAATCTAATGGATTGTGTGAGTGTGTTTATTTATAGGATAAGTTAAAATGTCAAACAACAACAACAACAAAAGGGCATTTAGATGCGTTATTCACGTGAGTATCATAGCCCTTACAATATAGATAACATTATAACAATGAAAAATATACAAAACATAATAAGATCAAATGTATCTTAGAGAAGTCTCTTAAAATCATTAATTGATGGTGCAAGTCTGGTGTAACTTGGCACTTGGCAGTTTATTCCATTCATAAGCAGTAACAGCTGCAACTGAATTTGTTTCGGCCAATTGAGACAGTTTATACACATTTTAAGAATGTCTATCCTGAGAGAAAACATGATCAAAATTATGAAGTTGTTTCTAAATTCTACGTTCCTCCGGGTTGAAAATGTTCAAATTATTCGGGGAAATTTACAAAATATCAACAATATTATTTACTTGCAGTGGTGTTCTAGTTGTAGTTGTTGGGCATTCTTACAAGAAAAGCATAATTTCTTTGGACTTATTGGACATCTTTGTTGCAAATCAGCCCAATGTTTTTCTTCAATAAATACGATCTTATGTTTTTTTTAATATTTTAAGCATGATTTATATATATTCGTATTTGCTCAAATGACGTTTTTCTCGTTAAACCTCAAATTCCACGATTTCTACGGAACTCTACAAGTCTAAAAACGAGGGACTTAATATAAAAATATTGGTGGACAAGAGATGGTTTATTAAGACGCAATTCCTAGGGACCAAAACCCCATATTGGGAGGAAAACTGCAACTGTAAGTTGCTTTATCTTGTCCTAAGTAGATGGGTTCTATCGTCCATAAGTGACATCCATGCATGATGGACACAAAATCAGTCTGTTGCATGGAGCGCTGCACAAAGTAATATTTTCGAACGTTTTCGATCAATCGCTGGATTGGTATTACGCAAAACTCCTCCTTTACAATATGTTAAAGTAAAACAAAACACCTTAATGGGGCAATCTACACGGGAGTGCAAATCCAGATGAAAACGCATCTCCGTAAACCGCTTTGCGGAAAACCGTGGCTACATGGACGTCAGATCCGGATCTGCTGCATAGCACTCAGTGCACGCGTACGTGAAAGCGGTCTACGGAGATGCGGATCTCAGAGATGCGCATCTCCTAGATGCGTTTGCATCTGGATCAGTACTCCGTGTAGATCGCCCCTATCTTGACCTCTGACCATAGCAACGATTGATCTTTGACATTATAAAATATTACTTACTGCAGATAGTTTTGTAAGAAGAACATTTTGAGACCATTATGAACAACATCTGCTTCTTGTGATTCCATAGACTCATATCATGACCCCCAGTACGACCCAACATGTTTTTGGATATAACTCATGAACCATTCTTCAGAGATGGGTCAAAGTATACTTTATCTGAATTAGACAATAATAACTGTGCACCATCTTTTTGAGGTCATTATTTAAAATCAGAGGTGTTTGTTTTGGGCCGAGGTACTTCTCCCGAAGAAAAGTTTCGAGGCACAAAACAAACACCAAAGATTTTAAACAATGACCGAATTAAAAGATGGTGCAAAGTTATTATTGTCATTAATAATCATCTTTCGACATTGTTAATATTTTTATGCGTGATTTAATAAAGAAATACTTTATTTAACTTATTTCTTACTTAAAGGTCTACTTATCCCTATAAGAGAATTTCGATCAGTCCAGGCATGACGATCGATCAACGCGTAATATGATAAACTCACACGTGTGTGGTGCATACGCGCGCTTGTTCGGCGTTTTATGAAAAAACGCATTCAGCGCTCATGACATCACATACGCGGGCCATTATAAGAAGTCATTGTAACCTGATAATGACCGCGCAGTTGTTTGCGTAAAAGTAGAAATAATCTTATTAGATTTGATCGCGCTATTGCAGGTTATTCATTCCCTATAATGAGAGGAACTTGATAGAATGACTTAGATAAGGTTTCACCAATTTTGAAATTTGAGCCTTGCATTGCATTTGCCCCTCCTTCCTTCAGCAGTGGCGGCGGAAGGTAAACATTTTAGGGGGGGACGGCAATTTTTTGAGGAAAAATCGTCGGAGGGAAATTATGAATTTTTGAAATGCGCGCGTAGCGTGCGAAAAAAAATCTGTCAAATCGACTAATTTCAGCTAAAAATTGTTTCAAAATCTTGAAATATGCGCCAAAATGACAAATTTTCACTAAAAATTGACATAATATTGGAAAACTCGCGCGAAGCGCGCAATTTTTTTTGATTTTTGAACATTTGAATTATCAAAACAAAGGAAAAATTTCAAATTCCTTTCCTTTTCTTTCTTTCTTCTTTGTTTTTTGAGGGGGTCCGTCCCCCCTTCGTGAAATTTAGGGGGGGGGGGCCGGGCCCCCCCCCCCCCCCCCCCCCGGGTCCGCCGCCTATGTCCTTCAGGACCATGTGGCGATGTTACAAATGCTCCATTTTTTGTCAATAATTATTGTACACGTTAATATAACGCCCCACTGCATATCAACATGTCTTGCTCTGTAAGTGCAAGATAGAAACGCATTTTCAGATGACACTTGACGTTAAACAAGGGTTATAAATAAATGAAATATCTAAACAGTACCAAACACAACAGCACTTTTTCAAAATCTAACAAACCGTTTCAAAATTGTTACCAAATAACAAGTTGTCGTTTTGAGGGCAAAATTATCCGGCAAAATTTAAAATTTGGCCCGTATCTACCAAATATATTGTGAGGAAATTACATTACTGAAATACATGTATGCTATTTACGATTTTATGAGCAGAATTTAATCTTGAATTATGCAAATTAGTATGAGAAGTTCAAAGGTATGGAACAAAAATGTTTTCCAGGATGGGGCAAATATTGCCCCTCAAATACGGAAATGTCTTAAACAGATGTGCATGTTTCAAATTCCAAATGACCGCCATAATGTCGCTAATACAGCCTTTTTCACTAACATTGACAAAACGGCCTTTGAAATGTTAAAAACAAATGACGGAAAATAGCTTCGAGAGTTACAACAGATATATTTGCCCCTAAATTAAGCTGTTAAGACGTTTAGAATCCAAAATGGCACCTAAAAGATCAGGATAGCCCCCCATGGCATTTTTATGTAAAAAGTGGATTAAAATATTTTTAAACTGCATAAAAATACAGACGATTCAAAATAATCTATAATAGCTTGGAAGGTTAAGGTTACACAAGAAGCAATTTCCCCCAAATAGATTGTTAACATAATCCAAAATAGGTTACAATCCAAAATGGCTTCCATACTGAGATCTGTCAAAAAAGATACTTGGGAAAAATATTGGGTTTGATGTTGCTTTGATGGGGCACCATTTTAGATTCTAAACATGTTAACAGCCTAATTTGGGGCAGATTTTTTTTTTTTTATTGTAACCCTTAAATCCATTTTCTGTGAAGTGTTTTTTTATGCCGTTTTAACGTTGTTTTTACTCATTGCTGAATAACAATATTTTGTTAGCCAATTTGAATTCTTAATTTTGAATTTCAACCAAATTTTGTGACAAATGTATTTGTTATAAATCTTCAAGCCATTTTCTTTCACATTTTATTGAACAAATGATAATTTTGATATTGCTTTTAAGTTCCTTAAACACATTTTTGTGCATTAAATATTATTTAGCTGTTATTATAAATTTCAATATAGGCGCCATTTTGGATATAAACTAGGCTAACAATTTAATTGGGAAGTGAATGTGTCATAATTATGTAGCCCTCAAACAATTTTTCATTGATCATTTTGAATACTTAAAACTTTTAAACAGCATAATTTTAACAGCATTTAAACGTATCTAGGCGGCAATTTTTTTTTTTGTCAATACAGAAACCATTTTCAGTTTTGAACAAGTTAATGTAGTGGATAGACAATAATCTTATTGTAGCCATGGGTGTAATTTTCAATAGATTATCTGTAATATCAGAAGTTTTCAAGGCTGTTTTAGTCAATTTTACACACTTTTTTTATTTTGTTTTAAATCTTCTTAACAATTTTTTTCCATTGGGAATTCATATTAATTAATTGATAATGGTTTAACATTTATCATTAAAGTTTATGACACAGAAGTCATTGTAGATATAGTCCAGAATATTTATACATTTAGAAATGATTATTTATCTGTAAACCAACTTAAGAATTAGGGGATCAGTTGCTTTTCATGGTCCAAGCCTGGTCTACTTAGATCAGGTACAGGGGTCTGAAGATTTGCACAAGCCAGACGGACTTCCCAGTACTATTATATCGTTTCATAATTTTTCATTTCATAAAAAAATTAAAGTACAAACATGGCTTTCAATGAAACTTTGTAAACCTGTAACCATGTGAGCTATGCATGTATTTGTGAAACAGCTTGTTAAACACTCTATAACCCGTATCTGGTAGAATCATTTCACTGTCTCGTAGTTTTGTAAGTTGTAGCAGATGCCATTTCGTATTGGCTGTTACACCTAATAAGATAAATTCAAATGCGGCGTATCGTGGCGTGCATACGGGTATAGGAACTTATTAGTATATTATTTAATATGATCGCCATGTTTCCCTCTATATTCATATTTTTAGTACAGTGTATCTGACACAATAAGCTCCTACATGTATGGCCTGCCCCAAGAGAAGATATCGTGTGTATCCCATCATGCATTGCTTCTTTGGGATTGTTTGTAGGGAAAATAATGTGAGTAGTTAGTGATGAAATGCCCATAAATCAAAGTTACTTGTTGTAATCTTGCATTTTGGGCATGTTTCATCACTAACTACTCATATGATTTCCTGTACAAAATTTCCCATAGGATGCAATGCATGATGGGATACACACGATATCTTCTCTTGTCTGCCCCTCTATCTGCTTAAATAATTTCACTGTCTTATGGTTTTATAACTCGTTACAGATGCCAAATCATATTATTGGTTGCTTCACCTAATAAGAAGTATTCAAATGAGGGGTATCGTGGTGTGTCTATGGGAATAGGAACTTATCGATGCATTGTACAATATTGAGAAAGCATAATATTATGAGAATCAAAAGAAGGACACATTTCACATTTTCAGGACACGGTAAATCTCCTTTATTTCTGAGGGATACAAGAGCTTCCGATGTTGGTAATATCTTATTTTTGCACTTTATTGCATTATTTTTTTACAAAGGAATCTGTATCATTTCGTAATGCGAGTGAAATAAAGTTGTTTCTGCAATGGCTGCCATATAATTATTATATTTATTTTTACCTCATATTACTAAAATCCTAATACATGGGTCTGCTGAGATGGAAAGCGTACACTACAATGTTCGTATCACACACTGGGATAGGACTACACAGTAAAAAATAATTACTCATATCGGGGTAAAAAGGGAACTCGCGTCTTCTGTGTAAACTTAACCTCTACTAAAATGGTAAACAATTGCCATGTTTTTGGTAATAAACTACCATCGGCAGTGGTAAAAGTTTACCATGGCTGGTACTACTGCTGATGTACAGTAGTTTATTACCAAAAACAGGGCAATTGTTTACCATTTTAGTAGAGGTTAAGTTTACACAGAAGACGCGAGTTCCCTTTTTACCCAGATATGAGTAATTATACCTAGGACTGCTTGGCTGGAAAAGTGTCAAATATAAATCTTTTCACATTATAGACTGCTACATAGGTTGGAAAGTGTGCGCGGGAATGATGGGTGTGGAAAACGTGCATTAGAAATTTCTGATCATACACGGGTTTGCTGGTGTGGGAAAATGCAACCCGATGATCATATTATAGAATACACTGTAAAAATGATTTAATTGGACAGACTTCGTCTGATTACAGAGGGAAATGTGATTTTACGGAGAAAGGAACAATTACACAATTTACGAGAAATTTTCCGTTATTTTATTCCATCTATTTTACGGTTTCTATAAAATTCCTTGGAAAATATGCCCGCAGAACATTTCCAGACAAAAAGCCGTAAAAAAACGGACAATTTGTCGTAAATTATGTGATTGTATAGGGTATTTACCCATAGTTTTGGCCCCTTTCTCTGTAAAATTACAATTCACCCTGTCTGTTGTGGGTTCGATCCCCGGTCTCGGCGCTGTATGTGCAAATGGTTGCCAGATTAACTTTCTTCCACAGGTTTTCATCTGGCGATCCAGTTTTCTCCTGCATCTTAATCTGGCAAGTGGTCAAGGGGGACCATATGGGGACCATATGGACCCAATATTTGTTGTTATTTTGTGCGTCAGCGCAAACACGCGAAGTAAATTTTCATCGCCCTTCTATGTATTGGTCTACCTTTACCATAACCATCACTTGTTTGCAAAAAATTCAAATCGACCCACCCCTTCTCATGCTAATTAGCATAAATAAGCATTTTCGACGGCGCTCTTCAAATTTGTTTTGCTCATAAAATTGTAACCGCGCAACTTGTTTCAAATTTTATTTCAGGAGTGTATTTGTATTTTCAAAATGCAAATATGAGCAAAATTTTATTGAAATATTCCATTTGGAAGTGACTATTCAATTGTTTGGCGGGAAAAGTTTGACGCGACACGGCACAATTTTTTTGGCCAACATTTTGACACGGTTTGTCTTATTTTCAAAATAATTTCTTTGTTTTAGTTCTTTTGAAGTACTTAAACTGTGACCAGAGTTTCAACGTACATTTTTTTTTCGCGAAAGTACATTTTCGGTGTTGGGTCCATATTGATTCCCCTTGACCACTATCGGGCATGTGGAAGACATTGACCACTTAACTGTTAAGTATCTTTCTCCGTAAAATCACAGTAACCCCCCCCCCCTGTAATCTAAAATTACGAAGTCCAATTACAATTACATTTTTTTACCGTGTAGTAAGTTCCTATACTCATATACACGCCATGAAACGCTGCATTTGAATCTGTCTTATTAGGTGAAGCAGTCAATACGAAATGGCATCTGCGAAGAGTTGCAAAACTATGAGACGGTGAAATGATTCTACCAGATATAGGTTATAGAGTGTTTAGGCAGGTTACAGCGGGTAGCATAGCGGTACGTCTCTCACTTTGCATCGATGAGTCCAGGACTATTGTGGGTTCTGTCCGGTCTCTTCTTGGTCTCCGGCACTCCAGTTTCCTCCTGCATCCAAAACAGGCTAATAAATCTGACCATCTGACAGAGGACCCTCATGGAAACCATCGCTAGACACTGATGAGGCTATCCTCTATAAATATGTCATTTATTTATTTATTTATTTATTTATTTATTTATTTATTTATTTATTTATTTATTTATTTATTTATTTATTTATTTATTTATCTATTTATCTATTTATTTATCTATCTATTTATTTATTTATTTATTTGAAACTTTTCACCATGTGAGGACATGGAGAGCGTACATTGCAAATTTGTTGCAATATAAGGCACAGCTGGTCTGGGAAAGCGTACATTACAAAAGTCAAAAGATTATTTCAGATCCCATTTTAAAATAAAAAGCTAATGCCCCTATTACACAGAAAAATTGTGTGTTAAAAAGGGAACATGGCAGGTTGGGTTAGATTTTACACAATGTTGGGTAAAACGTGCATCATTACCCAACATTGTGTCAAATTTTACCCAACATTGTGCACAATTTAACCCAACCTGTTAACCATGTTCCCTTTTTAGCACAACTTCTGAGTGATACAAGAGATTGTCAAATATAAATTTCCTTAAACATGGGTGTTTTGGCTGTAGTGTTGGTATCTTTTAATTTCTAACATGCGAGTGCTATTATTAGGTCAAAAACCTTTGAAAGCTTCGATGCTATATAATTGGTTGCCAGACCAAAATTGCTTCCGCAGGTTTTCCTCCGGGCGCTCCGATTTCCTCCTGCATCTCCTGCGTCTGTTTTGAAGTTGCTCCATCTCATCTTGAACGAACGTTTGACTTCATTGTCAATGCCTTTCTTAATTTTGACGAACGAAAATAAGACATAATGATGAATGAATTATAGCAACAAATAATGTGCTTTCAATCTTGTCAATAAGGGCACTGTCACACATCACGAAACGTACGAATAACGAACAAATAACGTACACTGGTTTGGTTATCGAAATACATGTAATCGATTACCAAACCAGTGTACGTTATTAGTACGTTATTCGCACGGTACGGTTATGTGTGACATGGCCTTCGGTATTAGTTTATTTGTGATTTCAAAAATAAAAGGAAACTTGATGAAGCAAATTGTTGACGAGATCATTTCATTGTTAATATTATACATGTAGAGGCGAGCTTTTGGAAAGATCTTCCTCTAAAATATCAGTCATTTTTACATTCATATTTGCAAGCAAAATCTAATTGGTTTGAATTCGTGCTCTAACGAGTTACATCGCAATACTACATGTAGTATATGCATTATGCATCCATACCATGGACCTCAGAGCGTTTGTTTCCTTAACTTTCTCGTGAAAGTTTTATTCGGCTAAACTTAGATGATCAAAGCCACGGAGACACTATCTGATTAAAGCATCAATAAATACCGCCACAAATCATAAATTCATTTGCACTATGGATAATATGTTGGAACACCAATGCTGTTAAGATAGTATTCGCGGTATTTCTTTCATTAAATTGATAAATATTCCTATAATCTGCCCTTGACTTTGGCTTTGTGTCAGGTCGCTATTGATGAAATAAATGTACAAATAAGACAAACATTCCCGATAGTTTATTTGGAAAGATGTACTACGGTATATTTATTAAGGCAATAAATAATGCATCTAAATTATAAATTAATATAAAATAATGCCCTATCTTTCTTTGTGCCCTATTTTGTAAATATAAAATACAATCACGTCAAATTTTAAATTATAAACTGAGGAAACGATTTCAAATTTCAGGGATCTTAAAAAGAAATGCAGGTGCCCGTAGTTAAGTAGCATTTGGTATAAAAGACTGACGTATACGCTACAGACAACATCATTCTGTGTCTTGTTGGGTTTTCAAGATGGCTTTCTCAATATTTTGACAATAGAAACCAATAACCCTAAGTTTTCTCTCGCAAACGAGCTGTGTTCATCACTTGCATTTGCTCAAAAACATTTATATTGAGTAGAGTCTGGTTTCTAAGAAACAAAATTTAACAAAAATGAACTAACAATTTCCATTTTTAACAAAAGAACTTGTTAGGTCTTTCTCTTTAGCCATCTGCTAAAGCGATTTAAGCATTTTGAAATGGAACTTTTCAAAGTCTTTTCTCTTCGCTACGTGCAGTGTTCAATCAACTACAAAGGTAACGTTTACTGGAAGCATTTAAAAAATAAATAATACATTTTACTGAATACAATCTAACAAACCTTAAAATTCGTGAAAAAAAGAAAAGAAACTTTCAGCTTTAGGTCGTTTCTCTCATGACAAACGAGCTGTGCAATGCCGATGATTGAGTGTACAAGATTTGTGAGTTCTGGTTGGCCCTTCATGAGCAGACGACCACGTAAAGTTTCGTTTTGGCGGGTCATTTCAGGACAACGTTCTCATTCTAGTATATAGAGTGTAGACAGACACATGGAAGCTAAATCCGCGTGAAAAATGGTTAAGATGCGTTAATAAGATTTACATTAATAAGTTGGAAACTGTCAAGAGAACAATTTGGGTTGTCCTTTGACGAAATAACTTGCCGGCAGGGATATTTTATATACCATTACAAATTTCCTTTTGTTTTTACTGATTGATCGCTATCATTAAAGGCAATGGCCCGCTATATATTCCAAATACCTTTTATGAGTTTCATACATGAAGTAATGTTACAATAAAAGGTTTCGTTTTTCAATGTTCTATCCCTATGATACCTACAACTTTATATTGCCATAATTTATCATATTTTGTTGGATAAAAAACTATTTTGTAAATTTTAACCACAAATAAATTATTGCACCTCACAGACTTTAACAAGTTTGAGACAAGAGCTCTGGGGACTTTAAATGGTGGGTCGGCGCAAACTGGCAGATAAAATGGTCAAAATAAGGAAAGAAATGGAGAAATTGAAGACAACAGAAGAAAAGAGAAAAAGGAAGAAATAATGGGATGCATATAAAACAGATGGATGAGAAAGCATTCAGAAGCTTTCAGAGTAGAAAGCTATATAAATATAAAATAAACTAGAGGTATTGTGCTCATCGAGCACGATCATTTGTGATGCAATAACCATGACAACATTTGACATTTGACACCTTGATTTTTGAAATCGGACAAAGTTGAAAATTTGACTTTTCAGGCAGACGATGTATTATGTAGGTCCCTTTTTCAACACATGGGAACAGCTGATATCACCAATACTGGCTTGAATTAAATTATATAGAAAGAGGATGATGCTGATTACGTGTTTAATTTTAAGTTTTTATTTGATATTTCAATTGCAAATAACCCCTGAGACACCCGGGAAGATCACAAACCTGGGCTTCTCATGTGTAGGCCTATCCAAGCAAAAGCAGAAGTATGTAATCAAAATACTGCAGTGGTATTTTTGTAAACTGGTTGCTGCAATGTTATTTTATTGGTTGTGCATTTGTGTATACAAAATGTGCCGTATCAAATGGTTATTTTTTTAAGTTTATATTTTATTTTCCGACTATAAATCAAAAGAGAATAAAACATGATTGATAAATTCAACAGGGAAAAACATAATAGTCACACCATGTGCTTTGTAATTTTCCTAAAGTATCTACACCTAATCATGGGCCTAATTCAAGTGTGGGCTGAACAAGTAAATAAAATTTTCTCTAAGCTATTATAAATAACTGCTTTGCAAAATCATATCTGCCCAAATAAGTGGAAAATGCCTAAATAGTAAATACCTGGATAATATATGACATGGTCAGTCAAGTATTAAAAATCTTGATACTGTCAACATGTTTTCATCCAAGCAAAAAATATAATTCCAATAAAGTATCCTCCCAGTCCCAGGTTTTAAAGTGCAATACCTGATTCGGTAAATTTTTGAGCTTTGGTTAAAATTCAAGTTTTTTGAATGGGGGTTTCAAAATGATGACCCCCCTGTTTTGATGACTTTTTAACCCCTAGGTCGACTCTGATCACTTCTTCATGACGAACAATTTGACACCTTCATTTTTATAATCAGACAAAGTTGAAAATTTGACCTATAGGGTGACCTTTGACCCCTAAGGAGAGGTCAGATGCTGGGGTCACCGTGACAACTTTTGATTGCTGCTCCATGATTAACAATTTGACACCTTAAATTTTGGAATCGGACAAAACTAAACATTTGATCTTTTGGGTGACCTTTGACCACTAAGGATGACCCCTAAGGATGAGTCGAATATCGAGGTCACTATGACAACTTTTGATTGCTGCTTCAAGATGAACAATTTGACACCCTAATTTTTTTAAATTGAACAAACTTAAAAATTGACCTTTGACCTATGAACTTTGACCCTACGTGTGTTCAGTATTTTTTTACAACCTATCAGTGCAAGCAGAATAATTCTACAACTTTTTACTTGGAAGTTACAGAGTTTTGATGATTTTTAATATAATTTGACCTTTTTTTACCCAAGTGACCCCAGACATTTTTGTCACCCCATAACTTTTGTAGGTAATGTCAAGAGGATTCATGTCCTCAAATGTCATGCCAATACCTTGTAACGTACTTGAGTTGAAACTTTTTTCGTGAAAATCAAGTTTTTGACCTACGTGACCTTTGAGGGATCAGGGGTCAGGTGACATAAATGGGAGGTGACCCTGGTCCCTTCATTCAAGTTTGGTCCAAATCGGTCATTGTATGCCAGAGATATAAGGCGTCAAAATGTTGAAAGAAGAAACGGAGCAAAACAGACCATTTGTGATTTCATCACAAATGGAATGAAATCAGCGATGCAACAACAACTTATTTTCGTCTTTCAATTGTGTGCGAGCAAAAACAAACTACGAGAAGGATTATGTTGCCACTTAGTCCACACCCAGTTCCAGTTCGTCCAACGCCCGTTTATAAAACGCATACTTGGTCCAAATGGCTAGGGCCGAAATGGTTAATGACCGGAAAAGGTCATTGATGGCTATTTGCCGAAATGACATTGCCGAAATGAGTTTTGACCTAAGTGGGATTACTGAAATGGGACATAGTCTAAAATGCATTGGAAGAAATGGGTCTTGGCCAAAATAGTATTGGAAGAAATGGATCTTGACCTAAATAGCTGAAATGGATCTTGGTCTAAATGGCATTGGAAGAAATTGGTTTTGGCCAAAATGGCATTGGCCTAAATGGTTATTCGCAAAATTGGGAATGGGACGAAACGGAATTGGATGACATTGTTTCGGACGAAGTGGCAATTTTCCATGATAAGAGTCGCACATGTAACCAAACCACTACAATCTGGATTGCTCTTTCGTGTTATTGGTATTTGACACAGTCCAAATATCATGAAACATCTGCCTTGATGCATAAGAGAGGTTACAGAGTCTTGTTAATTATAAAGTTCCTTTATCCACATTTTTTCGACAAAGTTGTTCCTTCTTTCATTTAGCTTAAGTGAGATAAGTGCTTTAGAGGTGGAGCACGATTATGAATAAGATCCGAGGGACGGTCTATCATTGATGATTGTTGTAATAGTGCAATACCAAAATGTGTTCGTGTCACGCACTTTTGAAACAATTAAAGGATACAATTTCACCCAAACTGAGGGGAAAAACTTAAACATTTGTAAATTACTGCGCGTTCACTAAGATATACAAAGGATGGAGTCACAATCCTTATAAAGTACAACAAGGATACACGCACTCCAACTGACTTGACTACTTCTTACTGTATGTAAATAAGTCTAAAACAATTTATTTGATCTACTCGCTAGAGCGAAATAGCTCTGAAGTACACTGTTCTACCACTCAGTATGCAAATGTGTCTACAACATTGAAGTTTACTAGCCTTAATTGCTCCGTTCTGGAATGAAACGCTTTCTATATGGTGCATAAATGCGTCACTTAGTAGCTGTGTTGTTACGCAGCAATTAGACGCGAAGTTGGTCCTTGGCGCTGGTGCGTACCCGTGGCGAACTTAAAATGGTTTCTTAATAATAAAAATGGTTTCTTAATGCTCATTGTATGGGAAATGATGCAAAGAATGATTCGCAATCGCGAGAACGGGGGCATTTCCAATTAATGCATTTACATGATTTGAAAATGGAGTAATGTGTTGAACGGGGGTAAATATTCAGACAAAATCGCTTTTTATGAAATTAAAATATGGTAAAGGCAGGCAGTATTTCATGAAATTGTAACATATCTCTATCTTTTGTGATGGTCATTCAAAATAATTACCATACGAACAAATCAGTTTACTAAATAAAGTACCTGCTATCTAGCAAGTGCTTTGTAAGCAATATGATAAATTAAATAGTTGCTATAACACGCATGACAGGTATTATATTTGTTATTAGGAGTGAAATAAGAGAGGTTTACTGTTTTGTGTGGGGTTGTGTGGGTGGGGATGGGCGTGTGGATTGGGGTGTGTGTTGGGGTGAATGGTGGTGGTGGGTGGGGTTGGGGTGGGGTGGGTGTGGGTGTGGTTTTTAAAAAAATTGTATCATGAGTTTGAAGTCAGTCAATATACACTGTTGCTCATCATGTAGTTGGAATAAAACTATTTTTACCACTTTTTATGTAAATTTATGAGGAATTGTCTGGAAACGTATGTTGCTTTTGGTCAGATTTGATAGGTAATCTTGTTAGGTGTGAAGTAACTCCGAATGTGATCAATTTTCTCATGTACTGGTAAGGGGGCAACAACACAAATGGGTCAAAAAAGTGATTTTCAGGTCAAATTTGATTTGACCTCGCCTTGTTCAAGGTCACTTCTCTACTCAAGTTGAGTGGTCATATGGAATGTTTATCTGTAATAGAGTGGTAAGCAGGTGTTTGAATGTCGTGGCCACGTTTGATTGCGCCAAGAGAATGCTGGGAAGCAAAGCACAAAATGATCCTTTAACGCACCTCAATTTACAAAAATAGGGTTTTGGTGAACGCGGAATGGTTCCCGGCGGTATATGACATATTAAAAGGCTTTGAAGATGTTATATACCGCCAGGGACCGTTCCACGTTCACCACAACTCCATTCTTGTAAATATTTGAAAATTGAGGGGTGTCAATGAATCATTTTGTGCTTTGCTTCCAAGCATTCGCTTGGCGCAGTCAAGCGTAACAAAGACATTCAATCACCTCCTTATCACTCTATTACATATAAAACTTCCAAATGACCATTATCATTTTTTATTTTAAAGAAACTTTAGTTTTTAAAAGGCAGGGTAGATTACAGGATGTGGATTGTAAAAGCAGGTAAAAAAAAATATAAAATCAAATGTTATGAATTGTTATTAGTGATGAACCTTTTCCAAAAAAAAGTCCTATTCAAAATTTATTTTTGAACCTTATGCCAGTAACCAGTAATAAATATCTTCAAATTTCAATGACAAAACTTTGAGACTAAAAATAAAAGTTTCTGGTTAAAAAAAGACACTTCAGATCATTGAAAGGTCAATTTCTACTGAAACTATAAAAACGAACTTATTGGTGCACCAATCGAATTTTAAAACTCTGAAAAAGTTCATCAATAAAAAATAAGACTGAAAAGTAAATCTTGCTACAATCTTCTAGACAGTATAGGTAAGATACAATGCAAGTACTAAGTAAATGATTTTATTAATATGTGACCGTGACGGTACCTCCTGTATTTTAGGACTATACAGGTCAAATATTTGGGATATAATTTTGATCTTTATGTTATACTTGCTACAATTATGAATTCATTGTGACCTTGTTTCGTTGGATAATTATGAACCGAGTTAAATACTTAGGGTCAAATATAATTGAACTGAAATGATTTGAAATTAAACTGAAGAAGTTCCGTTATGTAGCTGCCAAGCCAAATAGACAATCTCAACCCCCACACATCTCCGTAACTAAAATCCTTGTGTATAATAACGATACCCATCAAATATGACAGCTACTGAACAAGAAGCAACTCCGGTTTACAAAACCCGTCAATCGTATCCGTTGTATATATTTTCTTTCCCTGTTACAATAATTTTGCCACGCTTTTTACTTCGCCGGTGTTATCCATTTAGGGGGTCTCTGTTTGACAGTATTTATGACAAGTTGTCTCAATTTTGTCAATCTGTTGTATGACATTTTGCCACAAGAATGCTGATGTTACAGCAAAGAGTTTTTTTAGTAAATTTTTAAGAAATTGATTTCCCGAATCTTCTATATTATGTTAGTAGGATTATATATCAATACAATGAGCAGAATTGAATTCTGGCGTTTAAAAAGAATATAAAAGACAAAAATACATATTTTTTAAATTAAAAAGTAGGAGTTTTTGTATTCAATAGAGGTCGTTTTTCGTTTTAGCCTTACTTGTAACAAGCGTTAGACTGATAGAGAGTATATATTGCTTTTATTGGAGTGGGATTCACTGTTATTTAGTTATACAGAAACACAAGTAACGGGGCATTCTTATTGATTCTCAAATCCGCGGTAGGGTATATTCATATCTTGTAAAAACGCATGAACGGTATGGTATATCATGATTTATATTGATTCAGATTCGTATTTATTAACCCTTATTCTCCGAAGGGGGGGTTGTTGCACCCCCCTAAGGTTTTGTCCCGCTTAATAAAAACGCAAAAGCAACCGGCCCCAGGCATTTGGGTAATCTCTTTTACATCCTTTGCGGTCATTTTGATTTCGGTGGCCATTTTTGCAATAATGCAATTTTGCCTGATTTTCCAATCCGAAAGTACTTTATGACGTCATAATTACGTAACGCCTTAGCCGATTTTGATGATCTTGATATCGTTGGATAGGGGAGGGTCATACCTATCTATTAATAGCAAAGCCAAGTTCATAGGGGGTTCCGTTCAAAAATATTAGGAGGGGGGGGGGGTTGCAACACCCCCCCCCCTTCGGAGGACGTGTTACAAAAAATTGCTTAGGATAATTAGGGTTAATGGAAATATGGCAGAGGATTCTTAAATTATTTCACAAAAAATATAGGCTTGTACAGGTTTTCACAATTATTTTCCAAAAGACGGCAGCAAAAGTTCATTGATTTGATTCCTAATGTCTTTCCCTTTCTTGGTATTCACAATCATTCTGGAAAAGACGGCAGGGTATATTTCTTCATTAGTTGATTCTTAGAGCACATACACAAGACAGTACTGTAGTCTTATTGATTTTCCAAAAGGTGGTAGAGTATTTTAACTTATTCTCGTAAAGAAGTTGGGATACTCTTATTGAATCTTATCAATAAGAATATTCTCATCTATTGTCATAAAGACAAAACTACAAAAGGATATTCTATTAATTCTGGAGAAAACAGAAAACAGTATTTTATTTTGTTCTCGTAAACACAGAAGGGTATTCTTGTAGAAATAGAGTAATGTATTCTTATTGATTCTTTTTGAATCCCAAAAAGATAGCAGAATATTCTTATTGACTCTCGAAAAGACATAATGGTATTCTGATTGTCTCCCTCGGAAAATGAGAAAGCGTATTATCGCCTATAGGAAGAACGGTAAGCTAAAATATTGGTATTGATCTCGAAAAAAACCAACACACACATGACAGGGTATTCTTACTGATTCTCGAAAAGACGACAGGGAATGTTTCTTATTGTTTCTCGTAAGGCTTGCAAGGAACGTTAGTATTGATTCTCGAAAAGACGTACACTCTTAAAAGAAAAGAGTGAGCGGTCACTTTTACTTAGAGTGATGTTTTTTTCACTCCAAAAGAGTGACATTTCACTCTTTTCTTCTAGTGAAATCGAACGGGGTTTCACTCTTAAAGAGTGAAATGTCACTCTTATAGAGTTATAATTCACTCTTTGCTTGAGTGAAAATGGCCACTCTTTTTTTTAAAGAGTGGTCACTGATACCGCTCTTTTCAAAAGAGCGGTATAAATGACCACTCAAAGAGTGAATTATAACTATATAAGAGTGACATTTCACTCTTTAAGAGTGAAACCCCGTTCGATTTCACTCGAAAAGAGTGAAATGTCACTCTTTTGGAGTGAAAAAACCCCCCATCACTCTAAGAAAGAGTGACTGTTCACTCTTTTCATTTTAAGAGTGTAGAGTAATGATTCTCATAAAAGAAGGTAGGGTATTCGTATTTGTTCGCGAAAAGACACCGGATTGCAACTGTTTTTTTAAGACGGCAGTAGAGGTTTTAAGTACAGGTAGATACGGTTAGTTGTTAAATAAAATAATCAACAAAAAGTTAAATGGATAAAGTTCATGGATACCAATAATTGACATAGCATTCATCATAAACAAACTCCAGTATCCAGCGTCATTAAAGAACATGAAGAAGAGCGTACTAAATACAACAATGTTTAAATACATTTCAAATAACATCGTATATATTTCAGAGTTTTCAGATCCATACTCTTTATAAAAGATGATTATACATTTTAAAACCGTCACAATAGCCCGACAGCATCCTCAATGGAGCCTATAGGAGAGCAGACAAAATCACCATGGAAAACAAAATGCATGACGACTACAAGCAGCCAGTAGGCATATGGCGTTCTATTGACCATGTTGACTAATAATACGCCAAATATGACCAAATCTCAATGTCTCAAGTCCACAAAAGTCACGCGGAACATAAGTTGAATTACTCGTTACATGTCCAGACCATATCCAAGTTTATATAACGATTTGAAGCGTAGCCAATGGCGGCAAGACGTACAAACGCTACGGGCAATGTCGCAAGAGCCAAAAACGTTGGTGGCTGTGTCTTTATAACAGAATTTGTGAATCACTATATAACTAATCACAAATTAATACAAAGTCTATAGATACCACGGTTAAGGCTGCAACAGTTCCTCAAGTTGTAATACACGTTGAATAAATGTATATCGAAGCATGTCTTTTTAAGTGGCTTTACATTAAAATGACATTAGCTTTATTTACGAATAACGAAATGTTCAAAAACAATTAGTCTTAAAAAAGTAACACTCTTTTCTTCATAAATACCACATATCTTTTGGACAAATATAGCATGTTTCAAATTTGCACATCAAGTGTTTTATTTCTTTGTCATGTAAGGCTGAGACAGGTGTCCCAAAAAATGGTTACATGTAGAAAAATGATCGTTTGTAAAAACTATAGCAGATGGAGAGTTCAAACTTTGCATACCTTATAATACATATCTCTGCTAGGTGTGTACAAAATTTTATTATCGCAGCATTGTTATTTGTTTTGTTACCAACAATGATAGATACCTATGTCAGAAACATGTATTTTCAAATTTCAACAAAATCGTAAGCATGTTCGTTTAATGTAATTTTAACCTCCGTTTAACCTCACATGACCTAGAAAATGTTCAGGCCCAAAGTTAGGTTGTCTTATATCATAGCTTAGGGTAGGGTCTCATCTTTCCATTTATACCAAAATCATGAAAATCTGACAAGCCGTTACGTAATTATGACGTCATTAATTACTCCAGGTCCGAAAATTAGGTTGAAATATGATTTTTGGCAAAAATGGCCACCGATTAAAAACTTAGATATTTCTAAATGTTGATCGGCATTTTGCAAATAAATAAAGAAAATTATTATTTAAACATGTCATGTAAGTGTTAGCATCATATCGTGCAGATATTTTACAAAATTTACACAAGTTTGCAGTTTAAACAGTTAAATAATTAATATTACCCATGCAAATTTTATTGGCTTTATGCGTATTCATCAACTTTCGCGCTACAACTTGATTGACAGTTTCAATATAAACAACTCATTCTGGAATGCATGGAATGCAAGTATCCGTAATTTGCATACAATATATACTGAAAGAGAGTTCAATTATTATTCATTACAAATTGTATCAAATTTGGTTTAATATAAAGTCTGATCATGATCATTTATAACAAAAATGCACGTTAAAACGTGTATGCTTATTATTTTGTTGAATTTTGAACAAATGCGTTTCTGACATAGGTATCTACCTTAATTAATAACTCAAAAACTTAATACTGTGATATCAATTTTACGAGTATCTAGAAGAGGTTTGTAATATACTTTGTGCAAAGTTTCGTTTCTCTAACTACTATAGTTTTAGCACACAGTCATTTTTCTACATGTAACCATTTTTTGGGACACCTGGTATATGTGAAAAACGTTACCACGCATTAAAAAGCCGACTATACTCATAGAGTTAACCGTGACTTTAAAAACCTGAATACTTTATCATTTTTATAACTGCCTTACGGTATGGTATCTAATGAGATAAAATATACACGAAGCTAACATATCTTTCAAAGTTATCTTACAAAGTTAGTTTTTATTATTTATTTTAATGTATTGATTTTTGACAAAAATCCTCTGAAGTGTAGTAATTACATTTTGGCGCTAAGTCCATAGAAACTACTCATAGCAATTAGCAAAGGTAAGATAATAAACTTTATTCTCCCTGAAGCACAATTAAGGAAGAATATGTTTTTCCTGAATTAATTGAGAAATAATTATCAATTCAAATCATTGGTCAGTTTTATTAAACGGTATTAAACGGTCCGTTAAATGTTGAAATAAAAAGCACTTGTATAAGTAAGACCTGTAGGTACAGGTCCGAAATTTAAATGTTAATAATGGCCAAAACGAGTTAAGCTATTAATGCGACACTCTAAGACCAATACAGATGTTCAAGGATGCCAGAAATGAAATTTCAACTACTTCAGTTTTTGTTATTGCAATTTTGTTGGAAAAAATCGAGTATGAACAAAAAAACACGTCAGAAGATAGCAAAGGGTTTAATTGATTTAATCACTCGCTTTTGATGGCACTGGAGATCAAGTATTTGTAATGATAATGGCTTAACGGAATCTTTATTAAAAACTGAAAACACGTATGCAGTTAATAAGAAGGTAAAGCTACATAATGCAATATGTTTAACAAATGGAAGCGATTATTTTTTCGTTGTTAATACACCTATTGAAAGAGTATGCGACTACCAACCACACATGTGAAACAATACAATAGTTGATGATTTTACGTACTTTAAGACGAAATTTCCATGTTTTCAGTTTTAAGGCAAGACGGACTCTCACTCTCACTATTTGAAGCCAAATATGTGAGGTCCTACATTCTTTATAGGACATATTTTCATTTAAGTATTTTATGGGATATTTGAAGGAACTATTCCAATTGGTACGCTCCAATGAGTACGCTCTCTGTTCCTAAACAGGAGAGGTTGAACAGGCTGGGCCCTTTATATTGCGAGACCGTAGCTAAAACAACCTATAGATGTTAGAGGGTCTTTTCAAACCAATAAATTTCACAACTCATTCCATTACTTTTTTCTAATACACTGTATTAAATATTTTCAAATTATATCAAATTGCAAATTTTTTAAAATTTGGTATGTCAAATATCTGATTTTTGCTAAAACGTTGCCAATTGGCAAAATAAATGTTGCCAATTGGCGACTTTCAAAATAAAATGTTAATATATTTTTGCCAAAAATATTAGATATCAGAAAAAGTTGCCAAATGCCAATTTTTATGAGAACATTTTGGCAAGACAAACAAACAGGATTTTGATCAAAGTTGCCAATTGGCATTTTTTATGACAAAAGTAATAATTTAATCAGCCAAAATGTATTTTGTGTGATAAAAGTTGCCAATTGACAACTCCAAAAGTCGCCAATTGGCAACTTTTGTGGCAAATTTGGCCAGACAGAAAGGGAATTTTGCTATTGAATACAATTTGAAAATATATAATACACTGTTCCGGATGATGAATACTGTCATCCTTTCGATGTAAATAAAAGGATTGCTCCATTTTCATCATCCATTCTACTTTTTCTACAGTTTGTCTAACCATAGTCATGGTAAATAAGAATGGCAATGTCAATTTGTCAAGCTCTCCAGTCTTTTCACCTCCTCCTGTACGCATTTACAGCTTTACGGCATCCATCGGTACATGGCCACACAAAACGTTTCTCTAGAGTATTGCCTCTGTGTGCTGCCCTGTAGGAAAACCATGTAGTGCGCTGACCTGATATTTTTGCACATCCAATTACCCCCAGGTTAAGTTATGTACCATGATCGAAACGATCCCGATAAAAATGTTACAGACAACCTGATGGCAGTGGATGAACAATAGATTCATCGTTATCCATCGGCTGCAGAGGTTACAAGGTGTACAAGGTTATTGAGCAAATGTGGCAATCGCACCAAAATACAACTAGCTCCAATCATATAGATTTCTGAAAATGTATTTTAATCATAACTTGAAGACTAATGAAGTAAACTATATAAAAGTCTACATTTTTAGAAAGGGAATGTCACAAGGAATCTATTTATAGCATCAGATTCTTGAATTAAGAACTCGCTTTTTAGTAACTCATCAAAAACAAGTTATTTTGCCAATTTTTTTTGATATTATGTTCCAAAATAGGTATAAGTCATCTATATCGATGGTTCTAGGTAATGTTTTCTCAATTTTTTTGTTTAATCCACTAGTTTTGAAATTTTTGGTCCGAAAAGGCCAAAAATTCATTTTTTTCAAAAAATCATGATTTGGGGGCATTATTTTGCACCTTTTGGCCATTTTTGTGAAAACTAGGAAGTTAATCAAAAATTTGAGAAAACAGTCCCTAGAACTATCAATTTAGATGACCTATTTTGTAAGATTTTTGCCAAATAATACTTTTTCTAGACTTGTTCAAAACAAATTGGCAAAATAACTAGTTTTTGGTGAGTTTCTAAAACGTGAGTTCTTAAAATTTGAATTCGATGCTATAAATAGATTCCTTGTAAAACTTCCTTTCTAAATATATATACATTTATGTAGTTTACTTTATTAGTTTTCAAGTTATGATAAAAACAATTTTTAGGGATTGTGAGGCTCCGACCTCCTTTAATAGTGTCTCTCCATATGAAGCAGGTGTCCTGTTAAAAAAATCGTTTTTGTGCAATAAACCAAAATAAGTTTTTTATGGGTCTCATATCATGGTTTGATAATGGTTAAGAACAGATGTTGTAAGTGCCCTCTATATTTATTTGTCCATACATTTCTATGCAAAACATTTATTTCACAAAAATGGTGTGAATGCATTTCCAATGTAATTATATTCTAAAACAATTGAAATTTTAGATTGTATTTGTCTCAAGTTTGGAGCCCGGTTTGGAAACCAATGAACTATACACTGAAACGTGAATATATATAAAGCTATAAGTATAGTAAACGTGACCGGAACTGGACCTACCGTTTTCCTAATGCATTATATTTATCAATTAATTAACAAAAAATTGTTAGAAAAACGCATGGTATACTAAAACATTAAGATGAAATATTGGCTTGAACAGATTGTTTATAGTTTGTTTCACATCAACATCTACTGATTTTATTGCATTTTTAGAAAGTCTTCCAACTACTATAACATCCATAACCAATCGTGTTGAACATGAACAGTTATAGTAAAACAGACAATTAATTGTGCTTTGATTATTTTTCATTCTCCGTAGAGTGAAAAATTCAGTGATAGTTTTTCTAGAAATAATTTAATAAAATTCTTAAAATCTAATCTCCTTTGTTACTAACAGTTTATTTTAATGAAGAGATCCTGTTGTTAATTATGTATAGTTTAACCTTCCTAAAGAATAATGTTCACTTTAAAATCAACAGCCATACATTTGGAATCTCAAACTTCAGGGAAAAAGTAACACTGCTGACAGAACCCAACTTGTTTGATTCAAATAAGTTTTCACAAGTTTTCATACCCAAGTGGATCATGGCTAATACGGTACCTTTAATGCTCTAGGCCCTATCTAATATACAATGCGTGTGTATAGATAGACGGTAAATGCGTAAAATTCACTTTACGAGTATTCGATGCGTGTGTACGTCCAGAAGTTTAAAACAAGGCAGCCTTTTCTGCAGCTAAGAGTCGACCTGATATTTTCACTGATGCACCTCTACTTATGAAACCACTTGTTCCAAAGTCAACTTTCTAAACTATTTACCAATTCCTGAATTCCGTTTGTACATCGTGCCATTAAGACGACATCAACCGTGATTTTCATAAAAGATTTATGTTGATATAGTCTGTGTCACAGAATGAAGAAGCATTTTTAGGATCCCCAGATTTTTCCACAAATTATTAATTCCTAATATCTCATCTAGCATAAAACACGCACGCTTTATCGTTTAAATACGTTTTGCGTTGATCTTAATCTCATGTTGGTCACTAAAATAATTAAAATATAATTGCACTTGAGTCTCCTCTGAAATAAACGCTCGCGCCTTAAGCGCACACCTGCGTTGTCCGCTGATACGAAGCTCAGTGCCATTCCATAATTAGACTTTGGAATGACCAATGAGCTTTCTGCCATCATTGTTCCCGATCAATCAATCAATCAATCAATCAATCAATCAATCAATCAATTAATCAATCAATTAATCAATCAATCTAGCGCTTGTATTTTCCACTACAATTAACCAAAGGGCATTATAGATTGATATAGATTCCAAGATTGAAAATGATATCAATTTTGATTTTATCATTTCATCTGTTTTCTAAGCTTTAAAATGACAC
>JXSR01S001870.1:32893-43542 GCA_000969725.1 Ophiothrix spiculata
ATGATTTTGTATGTTTTTCATGAGTTGTTAGTAGTCGAAATTTCAACATTTCTCTAACCAAAGTTGCACGGTTTATCGGAGAATGAGCCATACACTGACGCACACCATCAAAAATCGGTTCCATAATAACAATGGTGTAAAATTTGAAAAGATATTGTGGCTCGCGTTATTCTTGCTAAGTGTAGACACTGCCTGGATGATCGAATTAGGAGGTTTTCAAATTTAATTGGTTCATATAACTAACACATTTGGCATCTTCAATTTCTCTTTAATGAGAAGTAATGACATATTGGTGGGAGTAGTGACACTCACGGGGGGAGAGGGTACTATGCTATTCATTAGGCATTTTCTGTAGCAAAACTGTCAGGTATCTATGTGTTGCTATTAGTAAAATCTGCATAAACTAAATGTCACGAAAACGTTCTTGTCTTTTTTTTATAACGCATGCATTTGAAATATACCAGGGTAATTTACTCACGAAGGAAATAATCTGTTTTTAGATTGTGTCAAAGTTTACCCCTATTGCCTGTCATCAAGATATCAATTTTGGGTCATTAGCTGTGATGATGCAAATGACTTGGTATGCTTGATACATGATCATGACGAAATTACAATGCATATAAGATATGATGGGAACATGGTAAGTATATATGATGCTGGTGATAATATGTATGGAATGACAAATAGGGAAGGTTGTAGCAAGTAAATGGACAAATAATGATGAAATTATTACTTCCTTGCCTTCCTCTTTATTCCTTACTTCCGCCTTCCTTTCAAATCACGAGCCCCCACCTCGCAAGTTACGTTTCCTTTAAGATAAGGCTTGAAGTCACATCTTACAATTGTCATCATGGCTTTTGTCACGATTATGCGATATCACGAATACCACTGATTCCCCATCTGTCAAATTGTGACAGTTACTATTCAACCATCTGTTTACGGACGCAATAATATTGGGCAAATAAAAAGAACCTGATGAATTTTATTTCAATGCAACGGATCGCTTACAATATCGGGCAACTGATACCCGAATTATTAGGGTGTAATGTTATTCTGACTTTAAATGATTATACGTGCTGTTTTGCTCATTATTTCTCTTGTTTTAAGCTCTTATGGTAGACTACTTCTTTGATTAGACGGTAATATTGACGCTTAAGCCGGTTTTGTGGCCAGTAGGTGAGCAGGTTCCTTAATACTACCAACTAATCCCACTCAACAAAATCCTGAAACAATCTTTCTTCTACAGATAATTTTGCACATGAGTGGAACCATTGTTAATATACTGATACCCAAATTTTGAAAAATATCTGCATGCTGTAGAGCTTTAACTTACAGAGCGTGTTAGAATCATCATTCACCTCCTTTTTTTTAGCAAAATACCCGTCAAAAATCCGATATTTAACCTTTTTGGCAAAATTTTGATTTTGGTGGCCATTTTTTCCAAAATCCCGATATATTTTATGACGTTATAATTACGTAACAAAGATCTTTGTCGATTTTGATGATCTTGGTATTGTTGGATAGGGGTAGACTATTATCTATCTATTGGTGGCAAAAACCAAGTTCATAGGAGGTTCGGTTCAAGAAATTGTGTGTGTGTGTGGGGGGGGGGGTGCAACAACCCCCTTTTTTAAGACGCGTTACAAAAAAACTGGGTTAGACGAGGCTTAGGTATCCGTGTTTTATTGATATCTTACCATGCTTACAAACCTTTGCATTAAAATGCATGTTTGATGATGTCAGAATGTCATTTTAACGGCTCGAATTTGCATTGGAAACAACGTTAACACTTAAGTGATCAAGTTCCTACGCCGAAAAAGCGCTTTCGCGAAAAAAAAATACGTTGAAACTCTATTCACAGGTAATAGACAAGTCAGAATTTTGATATTTATGCTTGGAAAAAGTGTTGAAGGCATTTTATGTTAAAAGTGGTTAAACAAGTGTTTTAGGGTAATTTGAGGGTGCTGAATTCAAAAATACTGTTTAACCAGGTGACAAACCTTGTCTTGACCTTGAAAATGACGAAAAACAAAATGGTTGCCATTTTCACCAAAATTTCACCAGAACTTGACTAATTAGTCAATTCAGAAGAGTTAAAAAGTTATTAAACAAGTGTTTTAGGGTAATTTGAGGGTGCTAAAATCAAAAACGCTGTTTAACCACGTGATCACTTTCGTCTTGACCTTGAAAATTACAAAAAACAAAATGGTTGCCATTTTCACAACAATTTCACCAGAACTTGACTAAAAGTCAATTCAGAAGAGTTAAAAAGTGGTTAAACAAGTGTTTTAGGGTAATTTGAGGATGCCAAATTCAAAAATGCTGTTTAACCAGGCGACTGATCTCAACTTGACCTTGAAAATGATGGGAAAAAATGGTTGCCATTTTCACCAACATTTCACCAGAACTTGCCTAATTTAATAGACAAATCAGGAGAGTAAAAATAGTAAAAATACCCATTTAAAGGTTATATTATTTTCCTAATTGACTACTCTGCTTGTTTATAATTAATTTTCACATAATATTACCATGTATTGAATTCCAAGATGGCTGCCATTAATGCAAAAATAAGCAAACTGATTACTGAAAATTTTATTGTTTAATTTTGCAATACATCGATAATGATTGTATTTCGACTTTCTACAGCTTGAATTTAAAGGTCTTGCAAACATAAAAAAAGAATTATATCATGATTATGATAATAAACCTTAATAGATATGTACTTTCAAGATGCATCCTTTCTTCTTTCGATAAGACTAAATACATTATGCTAGGTAGGGAACCATTTATCTGGCAAAAATGAACCGCCTTCCATCAGAGGTCTTTCATAACGATAACCCTCCAAGCTGGAAATTTTGTTGTAAAAGGAATTCAACAGAAAATTTATAACCAAGTATCTGTTAACCATAAAAAGTAGTGGTATTGTAGGCATCACAAGAAATATTTCTGCATTGGGAAGATATGCTCTTTACCCCACCTTGAGAAAAACTATTTCTAGACAGACAAGGAAAATTTTGTTAATCAATCATGGTGAAAGTGAATTTGTTACAATGAGGCTACACCATCGAGGAAACAACGTGACAACTGTGATTAAAAAATCACAGTTTCCTCTGCACTGCAGAATTTTGTTATCAAGGATTGGCATCAGATAGTATCAGATAGTTGCTTTGCTTAATGCAGAACAAACTGCAAGGTTTTGTTAACCATCGTCTTATTCAGTCACCACATAGCTCAGGTCATGTCAACTTCAATTCTGCATTACACAGCAATAAAGCATAGACATTCTCATCTCTTGATTCAGTTGACTACAAAGAGCTCCAAAGCAAGCAGACTACAAAAAAGGCTGACAGAAACATACTTCAAAGACTTGTTGCGCTTCCAAATCAGGACACAATGTTTTAAATCATGAACTTAAACCTGTGTCAATCTCCCTTGCTTCCATTAACAGCAATTTAATCACGAAAATGACAGCAAAACACATCTGGGAAATTAACTTGCACAAAATATTACAACCCCAGAGTAAATTACATTGATGGGAAGTAAGGCCTTTATTATTAATGGTCGAACATTGATGCTAGCCAGATGGAATCACTACATTTGGTGAATATACTGATATGTTCGTGAGCACATATTGATGTTACATTTGAATGCATCAACGACATTCAATTAACACTGGTACTAGAATTAAACCCACAAAGGCTTCCATCCAATTCTTCGAGTATAAAAAACCGTTGATGTTCCCCTTCCAGAGAAATTGACCAACTTTCTCTCACTGGGAGACAATAAAGCAAATTTGGCAGATTTCCGACCATCATAGCTGCTGGATGATTTACTGCTATTACAGTGGTTAAATTTTCAGATCAAAGTGTTGAAGTCTCACACATACAAGCTGAATATAGATGGATACAAGACTTACACTTATTCAAAACACACAGCCATCTGCTAACAGATATTGGAACAGGTGACATCACCAGCTCAAAGAAATTTATAATTTTGTCTGTATAAGATTCCAGACAAAGTGTGAGTTATAGTACTTTTCTGTAAAGGATGTCCTCAACAGACTGTACCACCTACATCAGACGCAGTAAGACTTCATATAAGGCATGCAGATTACGAAGCCTTGGAAGCAAGCACTTGTGGGAAATCAAAATATCCACTAAGTAAAAGACATGGGATGGATATTTATCGATGGTAACTTAATCAGAAAATTAATTACATTGTCTCCACTACCCAAGGCATGTCATGAAATAATAACATGTGTGTGTATCAAAGGCTGTGCAAGTGCTAGATGTAGCTGCAGAAAAGCTCAACTATCTTGCATTGGAGGATGTGCATGTGCTTTCAGTGGACAAGAATGTAGAAACAAGAAAGACTGAAAACACATTTGATGATAAGCTAAGCCAGTTTTATGAACATAAGGCCCGAGCATAAAGTTACAAAATTTTAATGATACATGAATATATAGGTTGGCCTAGGGGTTTCCAAACGAACTGACTCCTACTACAGCTTTCCACACATCCCCAAGTTCCTCAGGTCTTGAACAGGCAGCCCTGTATCCTCTTTAGTATGTTGATGTAATTCTTTCTTGAGAGGTCCTTTAATTCTTTACCATGCTTGGGTTGCCAAAGGGGCACTTGAAGAAAACTGCCTCGTCTTCTCATCTGGCACAGTGCCCAACAAATCTCATTCTTCTCAATCTTAGTCTCTGACATTGGCATCATGCTTCCATCAAGTTCATTGTTGGTGTGAGATTGCCAGGATACGATAAGTGCTTTCCTTATCAGGTGTGTGTAGCAACCATCGAGTTATCTTTCATCTCCGTATGCCAGTACAGATTCCACAGTGGTAGTTAATAACTTGCTTTCCACTGTTACATGCCCTTCTAACATTGAAGTCCTGCTCACTGTTTGCAATCCAGGCACCAAGGTATTTGTTTAGGACAATTTTGAGATCACTGCCATCCATTTTGTTAATTGATGTTGCTACCTCTTTGTACAGCATTGCCTTTATTTTCTTGGCAGAACAACTATGTGCAGCAGCTTCCCCTAGATGTAGAAGTTCCTCTGCATCTCGTAGATTATCTCAGTAATATCATCCGCATAGTCAAGATCTGTTATAGTCTGCGGGCCCTATTCTCCTACTTTTTCTTGCAACAAGTGTGAAGCCTAGCCTCTCCTCGTTACCTTCCAGTGCAACAGGTTAATCAGGAAACTAAATTAACTAATGGAGAGGCTGCATGCAACACATTTGGCAGAAAACAGCAACATCAATCCTTTGCATAATCAGCAAGCGCTTGTTATGTTATCAGTCTGGTGTCATTTGTTTCCTACGTTGTACGCTTGTTTGGTAAATTTGATGTTGTTGTGTTTTGATGTAGACTCTTTATTTAAGAATTTATATCTGTGTTATATCAATATGTATACAAAGTTTAAGGTTTAAACATCAAACAAAAGCTAATTAAAAATAATTTGCACACATGATGTGTATAGTGTTTTAATAGCGCAGCGAAATTTCATTTTTAGTGGTCGGGAAATGCCAAGAATCGGTTACCAATACATGTAAAAAATAGTAGCAGCCATTTTATAAATCAATATTCTAATCAACAAACAGTATTAAACCTGGCACTTAACTGGTGAATAAAGATTTGAGATACTATTCAACAGGCAAAAACATAGATATTTTGAATTGTAATACTTTCTGTGGTAATTAATGACGTTGACCGATAATTTGTTCAAAATGGCAGCCATTTTGCAAAATTTCAAGGTCAAACATATTAAATATTGTGTAGGTGAACAGTAGTTTTGAAGTCCTTCCATAATTATGTGTGCTGCCACTATTTCTAACCTTCAAAGTTGTTTATAGGTCATATAATAGTGAAATTCCAGTGAAAATGGAAGCCATTTTGTTTTTTGCAATTTTCAAGGTCAAGTCATGGTCGCTGAACTGGTTAAACAGCATTTTTGGATTCAGCACCCCTTCATTATCTAAGAACACTTGTTTAACCACTTTTAACATAAAATGCCTACAGCATGTTATAATTGTGAAAATATGACTTGTCTATAAAGTATTTCAATAGAACTAAAACAAAGAAAAAAATGAAAATCGGACAAGCCGTTTCAAAATGGCGGCCAAAACAAAATTTTACGTGTGGCGTCAACATTTTCCCGCCAACAATTTGAAAACTCACTTCCTAATGGAATTTTTCGATAAAATTTGGCTCATATTTGCAGTATATAAGTAAAAATACGTTCCTGGAATAAAATTTGAAAACAATTGTTCGGTTACGATTTTATGGGCAAAACAAATTTGAAGAGCGCCCTCGAAAATGCTTATTTATGCTAATTAGCATGGGAATGGGTGGGTCGATTTAAATTTTTTTGCCACCAGGTGAAGGGTATGGTTAAGTTTGACAAATACGTAGAAGGGCGATGAAAAATTTCATCGCGTTTTTGCGCTGAAACCCAACAAATGTTGGGTCCCTTGACCACTTAAGGGTATGAGGAATCTATATGCTTAGGAAAATGTGAATCCTAACTATTTTTCAATCATGAAAAGATAAATAGTTTCCACTGCCTTTGCGAGGACTCGAACCATGGATTATGGCGGGGGGTAGTCATGCATTACGAAGCGAGAGATCTACCACTGAGCTATCAAGGTAGCGTTGAGATTGTGAACTAAAGTCTAAAACATAAACATTAGAATGCCGTATTTTTCCTTTGTTTACATAAAAATTGAAATTTTTGCCGCATTGGAATGCTCAATTTGTAAGTAAATTACGCGAATGCGTATATCAGACAAAATGTAGATAATGTAGATACTTAAAACAGGCAATTCACAGCTCAAACATGGCAAACTCAGAGTCGTAATTCACGTCCGGATTTTCGGGCAAAACAACCCGGGTTTGTTACATTTTTGTTCAAAATCAACTCAGCATATTTATAAAATATTGTTTGCAATTCAATAAGAATTATCAAGCCTACAATCTGTCAAAATTTGAAACCAGTCGAATTGTTCGAACATCATGAAATTATGAGATTTCGGCGAAAATGGGTCAACTTTTTAGAAGTAGTCTTTAGGCGTCATTTTGACCTTGATAATGGACGTGAAATCAATAGTAAAGTTACATGTATAAACTAGAGACTCTATTTAATATGTGCGCCAAAAATTGTGATATTCTGATAGGTGTAAGTAGGTAGAAACTTGCAGTAAACATGACATTCAGCCGAGCGAGACGTTTTTAGGGACTGTAGCCTTAAGTGTTAACCATCTCAGTGTGAGGAATAAAACAAAACAAAGCAAGAATAAAGATATACAACACGAGTAATATGTGATGCAAAGCTCTCAGGATCCCTTAAATAAGCTTAATGGAATACATTTCAAATTTCAAAGAAATAAAGTCTACACAACTCTTTATAGAAAGTCACATGCCGCCAGAAAGAAAAAACAAAACAAATATATTGATTACAGTTTTTCGTGTAATAGTGTTCAAAAAATAAAATTGACAACGGTAATAATATTGTTTTAGTCATAGCGAATCCAAGAAATAGGCAGAGGATAAAGGCAGAAATTGGCAACCATACAATCACATCAATTCTCGTCACGAATATCGCTACCCCGTTTGATATTGTCAATCGAAGTTTGCTACAACGTGCGTACTGCACGCTCTGAAAATCGATTGCCCTACACATTTCTAACTTTGACACGCGAATTTGACCCGTTTTGCTCCATAAATATCACAAGAAAGAGCAAACTAAAAAATCACGCAGTTAAACGCTTTCACCGCCAATCGCACGCCCTTTAGAGTAGGTCAGAGTTAGACGTGCATCCAGTCGCAAAGTACCTTTTGAACGAAAGTTCGCACTTTCCTCATGAAAACGTATTTGAAAAATCTTAGAAAATCATTCCCTTACACCTTTTTGTGTGTATTGTATCATAAAAAATAATTAACGTGATAAATGAAGCTTTTTTGATGAAAATTGTATATCTCTTTTTCAATAAAGCAAACCTCAATATTTCACAAAATTGGCGGATAAGTGTTCTTGAGATAAATGATCAATTTCATTTGACTTCGTGTCGTTTAGTTGAGTGAAACAGGTAGTTTAATTTATAATTTTCCTATTGAAACTGTAAGTGGTTTTCTTTAGAAAAGAACCGGTACAACTAGAAACTTCAATTAAAGACAGTAGTAATGAAGTTTATAAATGATTTTTTTGCGTGTTGACTATATATCTATATGGTTTAATACTACCTAAATCAGACACGTATTAGTATCACGTTCGGATAAGAAAATGTCTTTATATGTGTTATTGAATTTTCGCTAGACGGAATAAAAAGTGAAACTTTGAATTTTAATTAAGAAAATATAATATCAATATGTCAATCGTGTATATCTATTAGAGTTACGTCATATTTTATGATGAAACTTTTCCACAATATGTAACGTTAAACGTTTACGGGAGTTTTTCTTGACGTAGAACTAGCAGTAGCAGAAAAGACTTGATTAGACCTGTCAATTTCAAATGATCATTTTATTACAATTACCAAAAAGGTCTATCTATTAATCGAAATATAAGTTATATCCCCCAATGATGCAAGTTCAAAATGTACTGAATTAATTGATTCTTTAAATCATCGTAACTCGAGAACGGTATATCCGTTTGACCTCATTTAAAAACTAATTTTCTTCGTTTTAAATGTACTTTCTTGTAAACATTATTTTAAATCTATAAAAACAATTCTACATTTATATGTGGAGAACCTATACCAGTACATGAAGAAATTGATCACATTCGGAGTTCCATTTCACACCCTACAAGAGTACCTATCATATCTGACCAAAAGCAACACAAGTTTCCTGATGTGTTCATCATAAATTGACCTTTACATAAAAAGTGGTAAAAATATTTTTATTCCAACTATATGAGCAACCGTGTACATGCTGCAGACACCAATCGTCTGTTTCAACACTTTTTAGCTGTTTTAATGAAGATGTACTCTTGTCGATAATAGGTTTTTCTTGTTTGTTTTGTTTTGTTTCGAATTTGAATTACATTAGAACATTTTCATGAAACATCCGCAGCATTGCTGGTCTGTCTAATGCTATTCCCGCTGCTCTCAAAGTTATTTTGTGAATTGAATGTATAAATACATGTAAGTGGTACACACGAAGAAATACCGTATTGCGCTGATAAGTAATCACTATCGACTCAATTATTGCACATTTAGCTTCGTCGTTTTATAGTTTTCATCTCGCCCAGCTTTCCTAAAGCGTTCTCATTGTTTTCTTCCGGCATTTCAAGTGATTTAATCTCCACTGAATGTCTTTTTCGTGTCCTAAATGTCGAGTTTTTGCCGTACTTAAGTCCCCGTTTTTCCTATACTATGCAATGTAAGGTGATGGCGGGGTGATTACAACTCGAGCGGAGCATTAAGAATAAGATGCTCCGGCGTGTACCGTAAAACACATTCACTTACAAAGACACCCGTGTGTTTATGTATGATTTTGCCGTCTGTTTCCCGCTAAGAAAGACACTGAAATAACGTTTGTAAGCTGAGACAATAAAGAATCTAAAGCTATTGAATAATCTTTTTCGAATAGCGATTTTATCCGCATTATATGGTTTTTGCTTTTGAACCCTTAAATTCGGTGATCCGGTTTTCATGGTTTGTGCTCAGCGGGCTATCAAAGACATTTTTACCCTTTCTTGTCTTTTCTCCATTTTTTCTTAGGATAATCAGGCATTCATGAATGGAAGAGCAAATGACTTTAAAACGAATTTGACTATCATGAGGCAATATTTACTGTAACAGCTTTTCTATGATATAAAACTCTTATTTCAAAGCCATCTATGTTCATTTTTTATGGTATGCTATTATACCTAGTAGCGATTGTATCTCCTATACGATAAAAACTCGCACCTTCAATGCACATCTGAGTTCTTTTCTTATACGGCTTCATGAAATAGACTACCAAAATGATTAATACCCTTAGCGCCCTAAGCGCACACCTGCATTCTACGTTGATACTTTGTTCATGTTAGACTACAAAAACGATTTATACCTCATAGTGCTTGTTCCTCCCATACAATTAACATTCGTACCTTTAGCGCTCATCTGCGTTAAGCGCCAACATTAATTAATTTCGTTATACGTGACCCCTCATATCGAAAGGCACCTTAAGGTCGGTAAAGTAAATTATGAGATTCTGGCCATTGAAGCTGAGCATATAGTCAAAAATCACGTCCAAGATCGAGTTTCTAATTTCATCAGAAACGTTACTTTTGAAGTGTATTCTATCATATTAATCGAGGTCCAACATCCAAAACATAAGAAAATTGTGTAAAAAACCAAGATTTTTTGGTTGTTTGTTTATTTTGTTGGTTTTATTTTGTTTTTTGAAGAAAGAATATGTTTATTGGATAATAAATATAGTTTGTTCAGGTTTGTTTGTTTGTTTATTCGTTTTGATTTTGTTTTATTTTTCATGTATGTTTGTTATTGTGTTTTTGTTTGTTAATTTGTTTGTTGGGTTATTTGTTTGTTGGTTTGTGTTCATAGCAAACATTCATGTACTACACAGACGTTTAAGCAGAAGTTACAGAGCAACAAAACTAACACAGGAACACAGGCAGCAAATTACCTAGAAACCT
>JXSR01S001870.1:47982-60316 GCA_000969725.1 Ophiothrix spiculata
AACGTTACTTTTGAAGGGTATTCTATCATATTAATCAAGTTCCAACATCCAAAACACAAGTAAAATGTGTTAAAAACCAAGATTAAAATCCTCCTTTATCTATTAAAGTTTTACTTAGTACAAAAATTTCAAACCCGATTTTCTCAGAGCTATAGTTTTCCGAATCAGCCCGATGCCTTTTGCCAATTTGGATATAGCTTTGCAACCAAACATCCAATAACCAAAAGTAAAGTGTCATTTTAAAGCTTAAAATCTCAGCTTTTAGAAAAAACAAAAATCAACTTTGATTTTGGAACCCTTAAGCATGTTAAGGTACCCTTCGATATGACTTTATATCACTTGTTTCTCCCATACAATAAACATGATAAACACTCGCGCCTTTAGATCACATCTGTGTTCTACACTGAAACTAAGTTCTTGGTCACGATGATATAGACTAAATTTTAATATTTGAAACTTGTTTCTATTTTAAAGGCATAATTTACTATTGCTTTTGGTAGAAAGGAAAGAATTTAAAAATAATAACGAAAACAAAAATTGAATTACACTCTAAAAAAGTTGGGTTCAAAAGGGAACATGGTTGGCAGGTTGGGTAAAATTTGACACAATGTTGGGTAAAATTTGACACAATATTGGGTAAAACGTGCACCATTTACCCAAGATTGTGTACAAAATAAACCAATATTGGGCAAACTTTAACTCAACCTGCCAACCATGTCCCCTTTTTAACCCAACTTTTTTTAGAATGTACATGTATCAATAATTTGCAATCTATATAAATTTGTATCCATTTAGTCTGTTCATTTTAACCCTCTGAAAACCTAAAATGACACCAACTCAGTCATATTAAAATGATTTTTAATGTTTACTATAAGACTTGTGACCACTATTTAAGTATATAATTGCCGCGAAAACATAACTTATAGTCTAATACTGAGTTAAAGTTTGGCATAACTTGCAATATTTTTCAGTGTTCAAAAACATCTATAGAAAACATACCCATCATAAACTATCTCGTATAGACCAATAAATGATAATCTATAAATATCAATCTAACCTTTATTATTTTACTTGTACATATTTTGAAAACAAACTATGAAAAATCTGGAGAGAAAAGGCAAAACCTTATATTTCTAATCAAAGTTCACTATTGAAACATCAAGAATTAAATATAAATTTGAAAATGAAATAAAAGTGAGATCAGTAGAGTTCAGGAAAACAGACTCCATAAATGCCCGCCCTCCTCTTGGGATTTTCAATAAAGCGGTATCATGTTGATGGATGTAAATATGATATGCTTTCTACCTGTGATGCGATACCGCGTATGAAATTCCCGTTAAGCCATATCAGATATGCATCTCATCTGTGATGCACACTACTGAAACTCTTGTTCCATACTTTCATGATGATGCAATATTCATGATGCAAAATTGAGGAGGAACAAGATAGGACTTGTATTTTTTTGGTTGTTTGTTTATTTTGTTGGTTTAATTTTGTTTTTTGAAGAAAGAATATGCTTATTGGATAATAAATATAGTTTGTTCAGGTTTGTTTGTTTGTTCATTAGTTTTGATTTTGTTTTGTTTTTCATGTATGTTTGTTATTGTGTTTTTGTTTGTTAATTTGTTTGTTGGGTTATTTGTTTGTTGGTTTGTGTTCGTAGCAAACATTCATGTACTACACAGACGTTTAAGCAGAAGTTACAGAGCAACAAAACTAACACAGGAACACAGGCAGCAAATTACCTAGAAACCTTTTGCAAAACAAATATTGAAAAATGTGTTGTCTGAAAATCTATAGATAAAAGCCGGTGTCATGAATGATACAGTCCTACCCATTTATTGTCCGGGTAGCTATATATTTGTATAGTATGTACTTTGTACGTGTATCGATCACACATCAAGGTCACACTTTACTCCGTTGAAGTCAATGGAGGGGGGACAATAAAATGTCCTATCATTCATTACACCGGTATTTTTCCTAAATGAAGTCTTATCTTATGTTCTCTCGAAAAAAAAAAACCAGTAGGACAAATTATTTATAACATGAATGAAATCGAATATATGTTTTTTAAAATTTACGAAATGTATAATTGTTTCAATTTTAGATGATATTTCAGTTTATTTAAAGAGAATTGATCAAGATATTCTAACCATAAAAGAACCTCTTAGGAACATAAGCCACACGTTTCAATCTTTCAAGTAATATTTATGGATGTAAATGTGATATGCTTTCTACCTGTGATGCGATACCGCATATGGAATTCCCGTTATGCCATATCAGATATGCATTTTATCAGTCATACACTGACGCACACCATCAAAAATCGGTTCCATAATAACAATGGTGTAAAATTTGACAAGTTATTGTGGCTTGTGTTATTCTTGCTAAGTGTAGACCTGCCTGGAGGATCGAATTAGGAAGTTTTCAGATTTTTTTTTAAAGAGGGAGTAGTGACACTCACGGGGGCCGTGGGTGGAGGGTACTCATGGTATTCATTTGACATTTTCCTATAGCAAAAGTGTCAGCTATCTATGTGTTGCTGACTATAATTTATATGTTGAAGCCTTTGCCTTTTTAGAATTTTGAAACAAATGCCTAAAGAAGGGTTTTTAACAATTGTGATTTTTATTTTAAAGCTTGAAAAAACAAAGTGCCACCAATAGCTGAATAGTTCCAAAATATATGAACTAAAATGATGCATTTTTTGAGCCTATAGTTTTTGTATCTAAAATTTAGATTAAAATCAAAATTTGAGAAAGACGACAATTTTAAAACTTTTTTTCTAGATTCCAAAAAGTCAAAAAGTTAAGAAATAAAAGCAATTTTTAGTTTAAATTAGGTAGTCCAGAAATTGTGTGGGCAAAAATACGGTAGGTTTGTTTTTTTACTTTTTGCTAAATTTGACCAGTGAAGTCAAAACAAGGCATCACCCATTATTTTCAGCGTGAAAATCGTTTTTCAGAAGTGTGTGCTTTTAAATAGGTGGTTTATATAATAAGTTGAGAGTTAAAGTATAAAGGCCTAGATATACTTTTTCATTTTTGTCGTCATTTTCATTTAGAATTTTTCTCATGGTGTTACATTTTCACCCCTATGTTAAATTTTCATTCGGAATGAGAATTTTCATTTTGATTTTGTCTCATGGTGTGAAATTTTTGCCATGGAGTAATATGTTTGACCATTTATCAAAATCATGAATGATGGTTAAATATTTTTCGCATCACAACACATTTTGAAATGATTACTCATCTGTAGAGTTTTGATAATTCATAGCACATTACTTTCTTTGGTAATCGTTGCTTTCAAACAATACCAAAATTACCTTTGGTCTTTTCATTATAATCTGAAATCTGTCCTTGGCAGGTACTGTGGATTTTATTCTGCTGAAAAGATTTTCTGACTCCTTTGATTTTTCTCCAAAGATAAACATTTTCATTAGGAATTTTTATCACCGTCTTGATTTTTTATCATTCTACTTGTAGTTTTAGCGGATTATTCCAATCGATTATATCGTCTAGGAACACGAGGTCAATATGCATTCAGCTCTATGGATTTTCAAGATGGTAAAAATGACAAAGTATATCTAGGCCTTAAGTGTTATCTGTGGGTCTACCTCAGCCTGAAGCAAACAATTTCCAAAGAATGCATGCAGTAACACTTGCATTTGAAAATAAACAGGATAATTTACTCACGAAGGAAATAATCTGTTTTTAGATTGTGTCAAAGTTTATTCTTATTGCCTGTCATCAAGATATCAATTTTGGGTCATTAGCACCAGTGGTGGTGCAAATGACTTGGTATGTTTGATACATGATCATTGTGAAATTACAATGCATATAATATATGATGGAATCATGGTAATGATGCTAGTGATAATATGTATGCAATGACAAATACTAGGGACGGTGGTAGCAAGTAAATGGAAAAATAATGATGAAATTATTACTTCCTTCCTGCCTCCCTCTTTATTCCTTACTTCCGCCTTCCTTTCAAGTAATGCAATTTGGTGCGAGTTTGAAATTAGTTGTAGTCACGAGCCCCCACCTCACAAGTTACGTTTCCTTCATGATAGGATTTGAAGTCACATATCTAATATGTCATCAAGCTTATTGTCACGGTTATGCGATATCACGAATACTGCTGGTTTCTCTTTGTCAAATTGTGACAGTTACTATTCCACCATCTGTTTACGGACGCAATAATATTGGACAAATAAAAAGAACCAGATGCATTTTATTTCAATGCAACGGATCGCTTACAATATCGGGCAACTGATACCCGAATTATTAGGGTGTAATATTATTCTGACTTTAAATGATTACACGTGCTGTTTTGCTCATTATTTCTCTTGTTGTAAGTTCTTATGGTAGACTACTTCTGAATAGACGGTAATCTTGAGGCTTTAGCCGAATTTGTGGCCTTTTGGTGAGCAGGTTCCATAATACTATTAACTAATTCTACTCAACGCAATCCTGAAAAAGTCTTTCGTCTACAGATAATTAGGTACATAAGTGGAACCATCGTTATCAGACTGAATCTCAAATCCATGGGCAATTTTAAACTTTTTACTCATCCGATACTGGATGCAACAAGTTTAAGTGCCAGTCTTTAATTGATTTCTTACTGTGCGTACACACTATTAGATAAGAACGGACGTTTGATGATTTCAAAATGACTTTTCAACTGTCCATTACATTGGAAGCAAAGTTAACCATCTCAGTGTCGGGAATAAAACAAAACAAAGCGAGAATAAAGATATACAATAACAGAATTGATGGTTACCCCGAATAATATGTGATGATAAGCTCTCTATCAGATCTAATCATTGTCCCTAAAATAAGCTCAACGGAATATATTTCAAAATTTCAAAGAAATAAAGTTTACACAACTCTTTATAGAAAGTCGCATGACCCGGAAAGTGCTGTTTTGCTCATTATTTCTCTTGTTTTAAGTTCTGATGGTAGACTACTTCTTTGATAAGAAGTAATATTGAGGCTTTAGCCGGTTTTATGGCCTTTAGGTGAGCAGGTTCCTTAATACTATCAACTAATCCCACTGAACACAATCCTGATTAAGTCTTTCGTCTACAGATAACTAGGCACATAAGTGGAACCATCGTTATCAGACTGAATCTCAAATCCATGGGCAAGTTTAAACTTTTTACTCATCCGATATTCGATGCAACAAGTTTAAGAATCAGTGTTTAATTGATTTCTTACTTTGCTTAAACACTTTTGGATTAGAACGGACGTTTGATGGTGTCAAAATGGCTTTTCAACTGGCCATTACATTGGAAGCAAAGTTAACCATCTCCGTGTGGGGAATAAAACAAGCCAACACGAGAATAAGGTAGATACAATAAAGAAACAAGTAACACGTGATGCAAATCTCTCTATCAGATCTAATTAGTGTCCCTGAAATATGCTCAAAGAAATATATTTCAAAAACTCACACCCTGGTCATAAAGCCGTTACTCCGCAACGCCGTTATGACATCGGTATGTCACCGGTGAATGCTTGCGAGCTCTTGCAATGCCCGGTCGGTCATCGGTCGGACTCCGGTGGTTATATTAGACCATATGAGAAGATATCGTATACACGCCGCAAGATTTTAACTTAGAATTTAATTCTTGCGGCATGCTCCGGTGTCTTTACGGCTCTACGGACACCGGTTGGACACTGGTCGGACAACGGTCGGACACCGGCCGGTGTTCATCGGTGTCTGCTGAAATCTACCTTGTTTGACGCCGTAAAGACATCGTAACCTCGCCGCAAGCTTATGTGACCAGGGTATCCGAGACAAAAGTTTACACCTCTCTTTAGTGAGCAAGCCACCTGCTCCCTGAAAGGAAAAAACAAATATATGTCATATTCGTGTAATCGTGTTCAACACCAACATTGACAATGGTAAAAATTCATTTTTGTCATAATGTATCCAAGATATAGGCAGAAGATAAAGGAAGATGTTGACAATGCAGTCTCATAAATTCTCGTCACGAAATCACTACCTCGTTTGATATTGTCGATCGAAGTTTGCTACAACGTGCGTGCTGCACGCTCTGAAAATCGATTGCCCTAAACATTTCTGACTTTGACACGCGAATATGACCCGTTTTGCTCCATAAATATCACAAGTAAAAATCACGCAGTTCAACGCTTTCACCGCCAATCGAGCGCCGTTTAGAGTAGGTCAGAGTTAGACGTGCATCTAGTCGCAAAGTACCTTTTGAACGAAAGTTCGCACTTTCCTCGAGAAAACGTATTTGAAGAAAATCTTAGAAATCATTTCTTTACACCTTTCCGTGTGTATTGTACAACTGAAAGTAATTAGAGTGATAAATGAAGCTTTTTATTGGTGAAAATTTTATATCTCTTCTTCAATAAAGCAAACCTCAATATTTACCAAATTGGTGGGTAAGTGTTCTTCAAATAAATGATCAATTTCATTCGACTTCGTGTCATTTAGAGGAGTGAAATAGATAGTTTAATTTAAAATGTTCTTATTAAAACTGTAAGTAGTTTTCTTCAGAAAAGAACCGTTGCAACTAGAAACTTCAATTTATAATGAACTTTTGGGGAAAGGTGTGTCGATTATCTGTCTAAAGGTTTAATACTACACTCTTAGAAGGCCGGGATCAAATTTTTGATCCTTTTTCGGGATCATTTTATTTTGATCCTTTAAGGATCACTTTTGATCCTTTAAGGATCAATATATACAAATGGATCAAATTCACAAGGATCCTTTTTGATCCTTTTTTAGGATCATTTTATTTTTATCCTTTTTGATTACAATTTCAAGGTTTTGATCCGTATTTCTGGTTTACTTTGATACGGAAAGGATGAGCTCACATTTTGATACCGCGTTTGGATGCAACGTGATGTTTTGTTTCATGTTTGAGTACACCCCATTACCGCTACACAGCGGGGAATGTATACTATGGTGTAACATGTATAAATACGTTGATTTCATCACACAGCCCCGTGGTCGAGTGGTTAGAGCCTTGGTCTTGTAATTACCAGCAGGTATGAGTGCGGCGTGGGTTCAAACCCTGCTAGCGTCACTTCAGTGTGATGTTTTTTGCAGGTCTTTTTTATAAGAAATATTTGATCCTTTTTCGGATCAAAATTTTTGATCCTTTTTTTGGGATCACTTTGATCCTTAAAGGATAAGCTCATATTTGATACCTAAAAAGGATCAAAATTGATCCTTTTTGTCTCATATTTGATACTTTCTTTCTAAGAGTGTACCTAAATTATTACGTTTGCTTGACAAGAAAATGTCTTTGTGTTATAGAATTTTTGCTAGTCGCAATAAAGAGTGATTTTATGGCAGAAATTATCAATAATGTTAATCTTGTATATCAGAGTCTATGGAAAAGTAGAGCAAAAGGAGATTAAAGAGGAGAGAAGACAGAGAGGTGGGGAAGGGGTGGTAGTGAGGGCAGTTCCAGTGTTTGCATTATGTAAGTTAGAAAGAGTAATGGACATTAACTTGAACTAGTTGGCAAATAAGTTAAAGTTGATGTATGATCTTGCATGGGCCGAAGCAGACAGCTCAGTCATCATATTTTCTCAGTTATCCTTGCATATTTTATTGTCACAAAATTTAGCCAACTTGAAATGTTCTTCAGGCCCACATTTGGTCGGCAAAATCACTAAAATATTTCATCTAAACCATAAAATGCAAAATGTGCCAACCTCTGCGAGTTTACAAATGTTTAATTGTAACAAAAAGTATATCCTATAGACTTGGCAGTTGCATGGGTTTATATATCAAAAAGGTATGTGTTTGGCAAAAATTGGCTCTCTTTTTCTTGAATTTAGTACAAGTCAGTTGGCACATCATGGCTTTTGTAGTCGGCAAATTTGTAACTTGACTTTTTTTGGACCCCCTGATCGATAATCATGGCTACGCCACTGCTTTTCAGAGCTGTCACTACAAGCAAAAGGACAAAAATCTACAGTTCTTTGTTATATCCCAACAAGTATCATAATTTACCACCTGCTAATGAATTTTCAAAACAAATGTCTCTCCTGTGTTGGGTTGAAGTTAGAAATTACCACATGATCAAGTTGCAAACGTAATATACTTGATCAAGTTGCAAACGTAATATACGTGCTATAGAAACCAATCTTCTGTTTCATCTATTTTTAGTTGGGTTTAATGAAGATGCACTCTTTGTCGGTAATAGGTTTTTTTTTTTTGAATTGCATTAGAACATTACCATGAAACATCCACAATAACGCTGATCAACAATATTAACCGCTCTGTCTAATGTTAGTCCCGCTGAAACGAAGATTGCACTTATTAGTTATCACTATCGACTTAATTATTGCAATACCTTCCCCGTTTTATAGTTCTCATCGCGCCCAGCTTTTTCAAAGCATTCTCACCACTTTCTTCCGGCATTTCAAGTGATTTGATCTCCATTGAATGTCTTTTTCGTGTCTCAAATGTCAAGTTTTCGCCGTGTTTAAGTCTCCGCTTTTCCTATACTATGCAATGCAAGGTGATGGCGGGGTGATTACAACTCGAGCGGAGCATTAAGAATAAGATGCTCCGGTGTATACCGTAAAACACATTCACTTACAATGACACCCGCATGTTTATGCATGATTTTGCAGCCTGTGCCCCGCTAAGAAAGCGACTGAAATAAGGTTTGAAAATTGAGACGATAAAGAATATAAAGCTATTGAATAATCTTTCTTGAATCTGCATTATATGTTTTTTGCTTTTGAACCCTTAGATTCGGTGATCCGCTTTTCATGGTTTGTGCTTGGTGGGCTATCGATAACTTTTTAATCGTTTCTTCACATTTATGAGTTTTATTTTGTGACAATCAAGCATTAATGAATGCAACAGCTCATGATTAAGACACGAATTTCAATTTCATGAGACAATGTTTTCAACTTTCCTAAAGCATCGTCCTCTTCCTAATTCATTTTTAACAATGATGTCAAAATACAAGGCAAAGATTTGATTATAATATTCAGATTTAAAAGTTCTGTAATTCACGCTCAGCTGGTATACTATATCAACTGAAGCCTAAGCTTTAAAAGCAAGAAATAACATGGTGTACCTTCGCTGGGCACATTATAATAATAATAATAAACAATATTTATAGAGCGCTCTACAAAGAACACAGCGCTTAACAAAATGAACATATACAAGTAGTAAGATACAAATACAATAATTACAAAAACAATTTGTCTGCAAGGTACAATAACGACCGCAGGCGGAACACCGGCGATGGATACCCATAGAGAAATACAAGAAGAAATTATTTTGAGATCATCATATAACCAAGACAAAATCGACCATAGGTGGAAACCTATAGCCTACCCCAAGGGTGGAAAACCCTAATAGTTTACAAAAGGTATATAGGCAAACCAATTAGAATACTCAAACAAATTTTGGTAGGTATGTGAGATCCGCGATATCGAGCATAGGGTCTTGCGGAACGGATTTTTGGTCAAAAATAGGGTCTGTGGAACTGATTTTTTCCCGAATTGAGGTCTCAGGAACTGCTTTTTTCCCCATAAAAATACGACTGTTTGAGCTGAAAATCGCTCAAAATTAGCTTGAAACATAATAAAACACATTTTTGAGTCATTTTCTTTAAAAATGGGGTCTTATGAACTGAAGTAATCTTGAAAAGAGCATCTTGGGGAGCGGAAGAGGAGGCTTGAAAAGGGGGTCTCGAGGGCGGCACATACCCGTACCTTCAGTCAATGTAAGTAACCCCCCCCCCCCCCGGGAATGGCACACACGAAGAAATACCGTTTTGCGCTTATTTATCGACTCAATTATTGCAATAGCATCCTCCCTCTTGTTATAGTTCTCATCTCGCCTGGCTTTCCTAAAGCGTTCTGATCGTTTTCTTCCGGCATTTCAAGTGATTTGAATGTCTTTTTCGTGTCCTAAATGTCAAGTTTTCGCCGTACTTTTTTCCTATCCTATGCAATGCATGGTGATGGCGGGGTGATTACAACTCGAGCGGAGCATTAAGAATAAGATGCTTCAGTGTGTACCGTAAAACACATTCACTTACAAAGACACCCGTGTGTTTATATATGATTTTGCAGTCTGTGTCCCGCTAAGAAAGAGACTTAAATAACGTTTGAAAGCTGAGACCATAAATAATCTAAAGCTATTGAATAATCTTTTTCGAATAGCGATTTTATCCGCATTATATGGTTTTTGCTTTTGAACCCTTAGATTCGGTGATCCGGTTTTCATGGTTTGTGCTCAGCGGGCTATCAAAGACATTTTTACCCTTCCTTGTCTTTTCTCCATTTTCTTTTATGATAATCAGGCATCCATGAATGGAAGAGCACATGACTTTAAAACGAATTTGATTATCATGAGGCAATATTTACTGTAACAGCTTTTCTATGATATAAAACCCTTATTTCAAAGCCATCTATGTTCATTTTTTATGGTATGCTATTATACCTAGTAGCGATTGTATCTCCTATACGATAAAAACTCGCACCTTCAATGCACATCTGAGTTCTTTTCTTATACGGCTTCATGAAAAAGTACCAAAATGATTAATACCCTTAGCGTAACGTTGATACTTTGTTCATGTTAAACTACAAAAACGATTTATACCTCATAGTGCTTGTTTCTCCCATTATTAACATTCGTACCTTTAGCGCTCATCTGCGTTTAGCGCCAACATTAATTAATTTCGTTATACGTGACCCCTCATATCGAAAGGCACCTTAAGGTCGGTATAGTAAATTACGAGATTCTGGCCATTGAAGCTGAGCATGTATAGTCAAAAATAACGTCCAAGATCGAGTTTCTAATTTCATCAGAAACGTTACTTTTGAAGTGTATTCTATCATATTAATCGAGGTCCAACATCCAAAACATAAGACATAAGAAAAATGTGTTAAAAACCAAGATAAAAACCTCGTTTATCCATTTGAGTTTTACCTAGTACAAAAAATTGAACTCGATTTTCTCAGAACTTAAGTTTTCCAATCATAGTTCACCATTGAAACATCAAGAATTAAACAGAAATTTGAAAATGAAATAAAAGTGAGATCAGTATGTCTCAGCAAAACAGACTCCATAAATGCCCGCCCTCCTCTTGGGATTATCAATATATCGGTATGATACCGGCTCATGTTGATGGATGTAAATATGATATGCTTTCTACCTGTGATCATGGTGATGCGGTACCGCATATGAAATTCCCGTTAAGCCATATCAGATATGCATATCATCTTTGATGCACACTACTGAAACTCTTGTTGCATACTTTCATGATGATGCAATATTCATGATGCAAAATTGAGGAGGAACAAGATAGGACTTGTATTTTGTATGGTTGTTTGTTTATTTTATTTTATTTTTTTGTTTTGAAGAAAGAATATGCTTATTGGATGATGATGATAATTATAGTTGTTTAGTTTTTGTTTGTTTGTTTATTCGTTTTGATTTTGTTTTGTTTTAATGTATGTTTGTAAGGGTGTATTTGTTTGTTTGTTTGTTGGGTTGTTTGTTTGTTGGTTTGTGTTCATAGCAAACATTCATGTACTACACAGAAGTTTTTAAAGCAGAAGTTACAGAGCAACAAGTCTAACACATGAACACAGGCAGCAAATTACCTAGAAACATTTTGCAACACAAATAATGAAACATATGTTTTCTGAACATCTATAAATACTAACAGCCGGTATTTTCCCTAAATGATGTCTTATCTTATGTTCTTTCGAAAAAGTGTGACAAACTATTTATTGCATGAAATGGAATGTATATACAGGGTGTCCAAAAATTAACTCCCCATTTTTAAATGCTTATAGCTTTAAAACCAGGATTCGCATGGCAACTATAGACATATGTATTGATAGAGGAAACTTGTAAAATTCTTTTGATACCAAACATTATGCAATCAGTAAACTTCTAAGATAGCAAGAAGGTCTGAAAGTTCAAAGTGGTTGAGCCAATATACCATACAGTGTTAAAAGTCTTCTGCAATTTCACTATGCCGACATGAGGCCTTATATAGCTAAACGGTTTAGAATGGCTCAAGACAAAGAAACATTGGCCCTTTCACTCCCATGATTTAAGTCTGCTCGATTACTTTTTTGGGTTATCTGAAGGACAGTACATCCCAACACCATGGACTATTCCTGACCTGAAACAAAACATCATCAGTGAAAACAGGAAGATCAAGACGAACGCATGCACAAACGTCAAGAGCTTTGTCGTTAGAGTAAAAGATTTTTTTGAAATCTGCAAGGAGGCCATCTAGAACATATTCTGAAATACTAGGCAGCTTAATCTGGGTAAGAAGGATGTAATTTGATATGTCCCT
>JXSR01S001874.1:8994-34998 GCA_000969725.1 Ophiothrix spiculata
TTTGCTCAGTGTGGCCAGTGGAAAATAGATGGCTCTAGGTCAGAGCTATGCATACCATGTTTTTGCCAGCTGATTGCTCAATGCGTTACTTTTTCCCAATTCCTATGTTGAATATTGGCAAAATTATAGTCTAAGTTCAGAAGTCAAAGGGGATCTGAAGTTTTTTTGTTTTTACAGAGTAGTCCAATGATACCAGTAAGGTGTTTTTTTGTGTGGGGGTAAAATTTCTTTCCCCACTATCGGGTTTTGTAATATTTCTATTGTTTATACAAATATAGGAGAAAAAATAGCTACAGGTGATTCAAGACCAGTGTTACCGCTAAGGCTGTATGGCGCGCCATTAGCGCAGGAGTGGTGGAAATTGGCTTAATGAGCTTCTGAAAATGTGTGAGAAAGATATTTTTCTAGCTTTATTGAGCCAATTTTCAGCCACAGCTCATGATTTTGGCGCAAGCACCTCCTAACCTTTGTCAAACTTGCTTGAATTGGCATAAGCTCAAAAACCTTAGCGGAAACACTGTTCAAGACCATTAATGAGCACAGGTGACAGAAAACAGACTTGTTTCTTTTTTGGCCTAATTGTGATCTGGTTTACTTTGTGTGCAGGGAACAAATAGAGAAAGAGCAAGCTAGGCAACGGTATAATAAACTCCATGCAGAGGGCAAAACAACAGAGGCACAGGGAGACTTGGCTAGATTGGCACTCATCAAGAAACAAAGAGAAGAAGCCGCAAAGAAGAGAGAGGCAGAAAAGAAAGGGTAGGCCATAGCAAATAAATCAAACTGTATAGAATTGCATATATTTGCTCTAATTGTGCACTATTTGAGTTTCAAGTAATGGATTGACCCCAGTTCTGTTGTCCAAATCAGTGAGTGTCCACAAGCCCCACTTTCATAAAGAAAGAATTCTTTAGGCTAATCACCAAGGATAACCCAAGAAAGCCTCTAATGAAGCTTATTTCCATTGGGGTCAAAGATCTTTCTTTAATTAAATCAGTTTGAATGCAGGAGGAAGACCGGAGTACCCGGAGAAGACATGCGGAAGCGAGCATGGACTGAAAACCAAATGCACATATAATGCCGGGACCGGGAATTGAACCCGGGACTCAGTGGTGCAAAGCGAGGAAATTACCGCTACGCTAACCCGCTTCCCCCTCTTTTTATTTTTTAAAGAAAGAATTCATCCTCTCTTCATGTTTGGACCAGCTTACCAGGTGATGTAGTTGGTGACATCACCGAATATGGTGATGCATACATATAAGTCCTTCAAGAGCAGAGTGTATGACTATTGATTGTCATGTGTTTTTTAAGGCTTCTGCCCCTGTCCTTCAGTTTTTTCAGTTACTGTGAACCACTGATTAGGCCATGGGGATATACATGTAGTGTATTGCTTCCTATGCTATATTTTGATATTAAAGCAATACTACAAGATTTTGATCAAAAATGGTTTAAAGAAAACTAAACAAAACATGAAGAAATGTGACTATCTAAAAGCGTTTTAAGTGTATTTTGTCAAAAACTTGTTTTGCCACCGAAAAATTTACAAAAAACAATGCATGCTTTCCTATACTAAATACACATGGAATTAAATTTTGGATACCAAATTTAATTCAACAAATGGCCATAACAGAAAAAGTAAACATGTTTAAGCCAAATCATTTGGAGGTACTGATATCTACCCAATACAAACCCACTAAGCTAGAAAATTCAAAAGTCATGGGTGACAGAGGGCGCTTCATTTTTAACACTATATATTGCTTTAATTAGTCTTCGACTATAATTCACTTGTGCATTTTAATTTTTTTTAAATGATGGACACTGTGGTGTTGTAAAAATGGATAAATTTATGTAAATTTTGAAATTGAATTTTGATACATCTTATTTATTTTTTTTCAAAATTTACAGCAAAAGAAGATGCAGCAGCAAAAGCCAAGAAGAAATGATGTAACGCAACTCCTAGTCAAATCATGTAGTATCAGAAATAATCAGCAATTTGAAAATGGACCAGAATTAGCCGTATGGGCCTTCTGTAACTGTATCAATATGGAAGAACACTGCTTTTCAGAGACACATTGCTGACATGGACTTGTTCTGTAGTATTTATATTATCTGTACATAGACTGCTTTTGCAATACAAATTCAAATTGGCATGAATTTGCCAAGTTATAAAGTGCGCCATTATTTGTTATTGTAATGCAGTATTTACCACAAATGCATTCATTATGACTTGATGATCAAGAGTTGGATTTGAAAATTCATTGTTTCACTCACCCATTTGAAGCTGTATATTTCCAGAGAAACCAGTTTCCAAGTTTTTTTTCCTTTAAATTCATATCAGTTTTTATAAACTTCAAATTTCCATACTTTCACTTGTTTTAAACTTATGTGAAGCATTTTGCAAGGATCGTGGCCTTTTCAATGAAATTTGAATTTCTGATTTTTAGGAAAAGGACATGCTTGGCCCTTGACTCTTAATCACCAGGCATTGAGCCCATAGGTTCGAATTTGAGTGGCATATGTATAGTGTTCTTGAGCAAGATGCTTACCCTTATGTGCTCCTGTACACCCAGGTGTCAAGTGAGTACTGGCATTCTTCAGTGCTGAGAAGGTAACAGACTCACGGTGAACAAGGTGTGGTGATCCTTCGACGCAAATATAACAAAAAGTGGAGTCTGGCCCAATCACTTTGAAAGAGAGATGAGCACTCTGACCTGTGTAAATACAGGCCGTCCCCTATTACTTTACCTTTTTTCTGATTTTTCGGATTTATAGCATCATGATGCAGCCGTCTATCTGTCTATTGACCATGTTGTCTATCTGTCTATTGACCATGTTGACAACAATTTTAACATTATGCTTTTGCTCAAATATGTGTTGATAAATTTTTGAAATTTTGCAACTGAAAGTCATCTGGAGTCAAATAATGTCATTTTCTAAAATCCTGCCAGCTCTTTGTTTACAGATTTTGTTGAACACAACTTAGTAAGAGGGATCTTTGGGTTTGTTCAAGGTGTTCAAGAATTTTAAATCGGAGACCATCCAGAGGCCGTCAGTCTGACTGATCAAAGGCACAAAATTGATTCTACCTGCATAGATTGGTTGATAAATATTTACTGAAGAGATATAAGGTACTTTTGACCCCAAGGTTATCAGGTTAATGGTCAAACTTTCAAAATGCTCCGATTAACTTGAATTTTGCAGGGATGTTGTATACAACACGTCAAGTATGTGAACATATATTTTAAAGAAGATTTTAGGGTCGCTATTAGGGGTAACAACTGGTTCAAAGTCAATTGTCAAACATCTTCAAAAATAGACAGCTTTATTCTATTATTCAGTATCGAAGTGGTTATGTGACTAATAGCCTCTGAACAAGGGGACATTTTTCAGGAAACTTGTGTGAAAAAGTTACGCAGTGGGCAACGTTTACTATAATCATTGTATTAATCACAGTATAACAATGCAAATCAGTTATGCCTTTTGCACCCCCCCCCCCATGTCACTTAAGTGTTAAGGCTTCTGTAGTCCCTAAAAACTAAAACGGGACTACTCCCGTCGTAGGTGCATACCTTTATTCAATCGGGTATAATCTGCTGCTTTTAACAGCGGATTATATCTGATTGAATCTGGTATAATTCGCTGCTCTTTTGAGAGGATAATCCTCCTGGCAATAATTGCCTGTGTTTAGAACAGGGGGCTATTTGTCAAGACAATAGAAATTGCCACTTTAAGAGGATTTAACAGTGATTAAACATAATGACTTAAACCCCAGTCAGGAGAATGACGAGGTCGCATTTACTGCAATAAATTTTGCTGTCGTAATACGTCTGACCCGTATTTATTACAATCAGGTCATTGTCGCATTAAAGAAAATGAACGACGACAATTTCCGTCGTTGAGATAGATTCATTGTAATAAAAGTGAAAGTGATGCGGTAAAAATGCTGTGTGACCGCATCTCGTCGTTGTAAACATAATGTGAAAACTCCGTCAACTGTAACGAGTGACCTTAGTTCAACTAAGCTCTGTGGATACAATATTTGATTGACACTTTCTTATGACAATCTCGTAATTGGTTTGGTCCTCGTGTGGCCGGAATGTAATGTGACACGATTGTAACAAATGATTTCAAAAAGTATGTGTGATCGCATGTCAACAATAAAATTATCGTAGTAAATGCAACCTCGTAATTTGTCTGACCCCAGCCATAGTCACGTGTTGACCCATTATCACAACAGGGATGCCAGTTTTCAGGCAATTGCCTGAATTCAGGCTTTTCTGTTGTCAAAATTTACACTGTTTTATTCATTTTCAGCCTATTTTGGGACATTTTACACCATTTTCAGGCCTTTACACGTTTTGTCACTGGCATCACTGTCATAAGCATGAAGAATATTTGCAGTAGACCAAACAATAGTGGCATATTATAAATCTTTCAATGACCTTGTTGAACATATCATCATTAAATTGATTGGTGTATATTTGGAGATGATTAGAAAGGATCATCTGTGATATTCTTAAACACATCTACCCAGTGTAGTGTGTAGAATATAGACTTATAACAGTATAACCGGGACTTTATTGAGTTCAAGAATATGTCCTGTAAAATGTCCCCGTCTGCAGAGGCCTTGAGGTATCAGTGTAATACTTATTGTGTGGTGATCCATTTTGATCACGGTTCAGTGTTGTGGTGATAATTGAAATACACATAATACTACCTTTTGTACCCGATTGGGGTCTCTCCATGAGTCTGATTCTCACACATGACCGTGTTACACCAAGGATATCTTAAATATGTCATAAAAAACTTCTAGTCTGAAATGAGCAATAAAGATTTCAACACTTCTCCATATACTGTGTGACCTTTATTTACACTATAGGGTGACGAATGTTGAAAAACAATAGTTTTTATTTAATTTGCATCCGTCACCATAGTACACTCGCACTCAAAAGTATTTCCGCACAAAAACTTTATTCAGTCATATCTCACAAGGCGTTTATAAGGAAATTATCTGGAACTGAAGTTGCTTTTGGTCAAATCTGATAGGTAATCTAGTTAAGTGTGAAATTGAGCTCCGAATGGGATCAACCCTCTCACATACGGGTAGGGGGAAACAACACAAATGGGTAGAAAAACGTGACTTTTAGGTCAAATTTGATTTGACAACGCCTGGGTCAAGGTCACTTCACCTCTCAAGTTGAGTGGTAATATAGATTGTGTATATGTAACAGAGTGACAAGCAGGCGATTAAATGTTCTGGTCAGGCTTGACTGCACCAAGAGAATGCTTGGAAGCAAAACACAAAATGATCCTTCAACGCCCCCAGTTTACCAAAATAGGGCTGTGATGAATGTGGACTTTTACCACAGCCCTATTTTTGTAAATTGAGGGGTGGTAAAGGATCATTTTGTGTTTTGATTCAAAACATTCTCTTGGCGCAGTCAAGTGTGACCAGGACATTTAATTGCCTGCTTGTCACTTTTACTGGGTTAGTACACTTTATTACTTACAAAATTGAAGGACTTTTCCAAGAACAATTCAAGGACTTATCGGCGGCGGCAGGCGGAATATGTATCTACAAAATACATTTGTTTTCGCCCATTTTATGATAAAAATAATTGCATGGTAGATTCTTTTGACATATTTATTTTTAATATTTCTGACATTCAACAATTCAAGGACTTTCTTTGATAAAGTCCATTTTTCCAAGGCCTGGAAAATGTAAAATAAAATTTAAGGATTTTTGAGGACCCGTACTAACCCTGTTTTAGTACATGTACACATTTCATGACTACTCAACTTGAGCGGTGAAGTGACCTTTACCCAGGCATTGTTAAATCAAATTTGACCTGATTTCATGTTTTTGAACCATTTGCGTTGTTTCCCCCTACCAGTACGTGAGAGGGTTGATCACATGCCGAAATACTTTCGAGCACGAGTGTATGTTGATTATAGCCAGCCTTTACATATTTGTGGTTTGTGTGAACTTTCTTATATCCTACTCAAACTAAATAAAACAAACAGTCAACCTGAATATTTCTTTTTATTAAAAGTTCCAGTTTTATTTGCAACTTGAACAAACATCCCAAGTATGACAAATTTACTTTAATTGGGATCACTTCAGAATTGATCTCAAATTACATATAACTTAGGCTTGGCGTCCAAAGACATTCGTTCGGCCGAGTGACATTCGTTATTGATATTCACTCTGACTTATTCGCTAAAACGAAGACTGAATGTCGCTCTCATTGCGCAACATCGTTTCAATCGATGGAAGCGAATATCACTCGCGCATGTTGTTATGATTATTGAATAAACAAGCCTAAGAATACTTGGAGGGATCTTCACTCCAATTCAATCTGAAGTGAAGCGAATGTTGTGAAATTTGTTAAGCGAATGTCGCTTCCCATTGGAGCGAAGTTTTCTTGGTAGGGTGAGTGAAGGTGTCACTCGGGTGAGCGAATGTCTTTGGACCCAAGCCTTACTTGTTAAGTCTTCCAACCCATGGTTAGCCATGGATATATAGCAGAATACACCCTAGTGTTTTTGTAAATAAAATAGTCATGCTTTCACCTACACTATATACAAACATTACATGAAATAAATTAAGGTAATTGTATCAAAAATGTTATTCAACAATATGAATACTAGTGCTAAAGATTGATGAATTTATAAATTTGTGCAAAAAATACAAACTCACATCAAAATTACATTTGTTTTTTCATTTCACACAGGGCTCACCACACAAAGTAAATAATAGCACCTTTAAATTATTTGAAATACAGGTTTAAATTTTGCATTGCAAGAAATTTTGAAATTAAAACAGTCCTGAATAAAAGAGGTTGAGGTTAAGATTACTTTAACTTTTTACCAGTAAAATATTTTTACATAGAGGGGACAATTTTTGTTATAAAGACTTTATGATGGTAATGATTCTAAGTATTTAGAAATTAAATGAAGCTTTACTGTAAAAAATCAAGTTCCAAATTATTGACAAGGTGATACTGCTGTTTGAAGCTTCATTCTCCGACATCACAAAATTTCAAAATAATTAAAATACTTATCTTACCACAGACAAAAAACAAAAACAGTTCAAACTTAAAAACAACAGGACACATCTCTTAGGCCCTATGCAGACTCCACTATTGTATAGAATATTTTGCTTAGAATATTCTTTGCTGACGAGAAAATGACAATGGTCATCGAATAAAAACTGTGTGTTTTATTCGGTCACTACGTCATTTTGTCGTCAGCAAAGAATATTCTAAACAAAATATTCTATACGATAGTGGAGTCTGCACCGGGCCTTATTAAGCTCAGTCACACATCACAAAACATACGAATAACGGATACTGGTTTGGTAATCGATACGCATGTATTTCAATGACCAAAACAGTGTATGTTATTTGCATGTTAATTTGACTCTATACGGTGATATGTGAGAGAGCCTAATCATTAAATACAAATACATATCTAAAGTATTCATGCCACCATATTAGCATTGTTTACACATTGCAATTTAGCATGGTGTAATAACAGAGGACAAATCTCTTTGTAAAGGTCTATATTAGGGCCGCATTCTACATTGAGTTTTTTCAGCCAGCAGAAAATTAAGTGATTTCCCGCTACACACATTCTTTAGATTATCCACCCTGTTGTTCCATTCATTGTTGTTCAAATCAAATTATAAACCATCTCAATTTTCAAAACATGCAGCTTGACCCTTTGAACCGCGGCCATTCAATGTGTATCTGTTCCGTTGACCCAGGCCAACCTAAAATTTTCAAATCACTATTTAAGCCTTTAATACTTACAGTGGAACCTCTTTAACACGAAATCTGTTAACCCAAAAGCCCTGATAACACCAAACTGTTTTTCAGGTCCCTGGCATTGAATTTATATTAAAAATGTGATGCATAACACAAAGTTCTGATAACACAAAGTAAAATGTGTGGCCCCACAGATTTCGTGTTAATGAGGTTCCACTGTACTTTGATTTTGATGCCCTTTCTCTATTTTTAAATTCTACAATAGCCTGAATTGTTCCAATAACCAGCAATGAGCATTCAAACAAAATGTTATGATGACCATCATATCTGGTGTTACAATGTAGTCTATGGGCGACACCATATTTATTGAAAGCTATGTTCAAATTCACAAAAAAAATGAGGAATTATTGACCTCTCTTGTGTAAATTGAAGCAAAATGATCCATGAACAGTGGGTTTCAAAAATTCATTGATGTCTTTCAATGTAAACAAAACCATTGAAAATTGTAGCTACCCATGCCGGAACACAGGCACATCAAGTTCCTGACATGTGTGCTAAAAACTGGCTTATCGGGTACACAGTGCATGTATAAGTATGATAGTATACCAGGTTCAAAGGGTTAATGGTTATTTTTGCGGTAGCTCTTCAAATATAACATCATTACAATCCTCATGCGAGAAAACAGAAATCACAGTAGCCATACAATAATTAACACATATGTTTCTGCACCATTCATTCACTGTATACATGTCAAATTCAAATAATAAATTCATTTACCATTTCAAATATACAGCATGCACATTAAAGATTTCATATGTACATTAAAATAAAACTATAATGCTATCTATACATATTACTTAATTTGCATAATTGATGTAGTCCTGCCATAGAATGGTCCAATCGCCAACTCTGAGAATCACATACTGCCATTCTAGTACTCATTTCTTATGGCTTTTTTTGTCCATGCATACACAAAAGAGTTAAATGTTGACCAAATTTTATTCTGAACTATGTGAAATTATTATTTTTTTTCACAAATACTGGCCATTTTGAAATAATTAAAAAGATGATTAGTAGACTTAATCATCTTTCTGCTATATTTAGTAAATTGTTTTTCAGTGAGTACAACACTAGTCTTAGTGCTGTTTTAAATTGAGTCAAACTCTTAACTATTTTGTGTTTACAAAGCTCTATGGTCCTTGTAGCCTTAAAGACATTGTCACAGGTTTCAAAATTCGTGTTCATAACAGTCTCAACATCATCTTCTCTAGGAAGCAACATGCCCATACTATACTTTGATCAACACTATATAGGCAGGAATTATGAGGCTTTTCTTCATCCGTAAGAAACATACTCCCGCTTACACGCGCGTCGTAGATACTGATGCGTGAGTCACACGTATAATATGCGCTGCGTCTCCGGCAGTTGTACTGTGGTCAGCTGCGCACGCGCTTATCTGTATCAATTCATGATGTGAAGAGGCCAAGGAAGTTATAGGGGGGAACAGGGTTTCTCCGCCATTTTGATTTCATCGCCGTGTAAATCCTATGGGACGGCAGCCATCTTGGATTGTCGCTCATGGAGGGTGAGTTATTGTACCTCCGGCATTTTACGGCTCCGCGTGGAACACTTCGAGAGTCTTCGCAACGGATTAGCGGGAAAATTGGCGTACTTTAATCAGAGCAAGTCGCAATGCGCGCTACACGAAACGCAGACACGGTTTGCGCTTGAAACAAAATGCACACGCTGTATATGCATCGGGTGATGATTTACGCGATCTGCCTGGATTTCGGGTCAAATCCCAAATATATCCGGAGGTACAATAACTCTGCTCCATGAGCGACACAAGATGGTGGAGAAACCCTGTTCCCCCTATAACTTCCTTGGAAGAGGCCCACCCATTTGGTGTTGATCAAAGTATAAAGCTTCGTGGATGGGTCCCTAGCTAAGACCTTGTAACATTTGCTGAAATGTGAGCCCTTTTCATTCCCACAATGCATTAGAATCCAATAATCAATGGATTAGCAATATCGCATAAAACGTAGAATGGCTATTATGTTGTTGCATTTCTAATATGATTAAGCGTCACTAAACTCTGAAGATTTGCATTATCAAATACATATCAACGGTTGACTACCACAAAGTCAAAGCAGAATGTTATTTTGGTGCTCACCTCTTCATACACAGGATTTTGTCCTTCCAATGTCAAATGTCATGTGACTTGTGTTGCATTGTGGGAAGACCTTACAATATATCCTCTTTCAATAATGCACTTAGTCATGAAACTCAGGTTATAAATCTAATATTGCGCTAGAGCATAAAAAGCAACTACTAAAAGTTTGAAGACTTTGATCAATGATGCGATTCTGTCTCAGAATCCAGGAAGAACTGATATCTACTTCATAGGTTGATCTAGATTCAATGACACTTATCTGTTTTGCTTTTTGGAGAAATCAATATTTAATCCCAACTGATATAGAAACAGATCACAGACCCATAGATCTCTGTTGCCCTGTTTACACCTGTGAATCAACTTCAGTTTTCCAGGTTCTTAAATTTTCATGCCCAAGAATTATTTGAAACAGTGCCACAACAAATAGTAAGATATAAATGATCAATATTAGCCAGTGATGTGTTTTTTTGAAAAATGACAGAAGTGTTCAGAAACTGCAGAAAACAAAATCTTACTACAGCATTCTCAATCCACTCATTGTATACTAAATCAGAACATGTTATAAAACCTGAATGTCTTTGGTAATATGCTATTGGTCATTTTACAAGATATATGTACAGTCTAGCCATTTACATATTGCAAAACATTCTACATTTTAAGTATGCAATTTTTTAAAGCATTTTGTCTTTTTATGTTATATAATTTTACTTAAAAATATGCAGAGAATGACTATACATAAATAGCAGTAATATAAACCTGAACTCCAAGTCGTCTTGTGAGTGCAAGAAAATTGTATCTGCAATGGCTGCCTGAGGTTACATTTATTTAACATCTAGTCACTAAAATGTGAAAATCCCTCAAAATTCCCCTGCCGTACGTTAGTTGCTCTTGAAATGGTTCTTCAGGTGATTGATGTGACCTGAAGAACCATTTCAAAAGCCACTGATCCAAGACTGGACATTTTATAGTGTGCAATTCAAATTTATGTAAAGTGGCAGCTATTGCAGATACAACTTTCTTGTACATGTGCCATGACATTGCAAGGCATTGAAGTTAAATATTATACTTTAAAAAAAACCCCAATTCACTCTGTCATATGAATGTAACAAATTTTCAGGAGCAGTCATTTGATTAAAACATTTCTTGTGTTTCAAATGATCTTCTTCTCATTGTAGTTTTTTAATTATTATCATTTTAATTTGAGAACTGTGCTAAAGTTCAATTAGTTTTGGATTTAATTCGTGGACACGTACCTGTAGCATATACACACTGGTCTCTGACGCATGCGTACATTTTCAACATTGTTGTGTTCGCATCTACGCTCAAGACTTTGAGTAGCATTCACCTCACTACTTTCTCATCAAAGGCTTTGTAAAAGCCAAAATGTATAAAATATAAAGCATATGAAACATTACTTCAAACAAACAACAACTTAAGTGAACTTATACAATGTAATTTGAACTTTCTTGTACCAAATCATTATTTTTTTAATCATTTTTTTTACATTTTAAATACATCAACTTGAGAGCAGTAAGTCTGATTCATTTTGACCAAACATCAACTCAGGAGCTCATGATCACATTATTTTTGAGTTGAAACATTATTGAGTAAAACAGCTCTATACAAACCAAGACAAATATCAACAATACATTGGTGTCATTCTATAAAATTTCACTCATATGTGTCCACCTACATCAAACAAAAGTAAAACAATATACTGTTCTATCTCAAGCACCAAAATCAAAAATGCAATCATAAAAAGACAAAATTAAGGTGGGAAACTCAAGGAAAATAACTCATTATTTCTGATACAAAACATAGACACCTCTGTATTTCTTTATGACTGAAGAAGCATTCAATTCAGAAGACAGAATCAAGATGGGAAAATCTTTTGGATATTTTTGATGAACACAAACTGCATCAAGGTGGGCAATATTATTTTCTTACATTATATTTACATAAATTTTCTTGTATCAAAGCTTTTTATAAGCTATTTAGGCTAAAATCAAATGAGTGCCGATCAGTTTCTCTAAATCCCATAATCAAAGACCAAGTGGACATTTTCCAACATCATATGTCTTTGTTATTCATATAAATTTGTACACTGATTATATATAGCAAGTGTTAATTTTGATGAAATAACGAATTGTTTTAGAGGAACAAATAATTAAAACAGAGATGTGTCCAAGTCATTTGAAGCCACACACAAACTTAAAATCACTTTTTAATCTGTAATCTTGACTTTGTTGAAACAAATGTTAGTACCAGGATTGTGGCCAGCTAGATTTCAATGTCGGCCAAAATTAAGAGAAACTTGAACACAGCTTTTAATTTTGTGAGAGTAATAGAATTTTCTCATTTTAGTCCTGGTCGATAGACCTATTACTCACTTGCTAATATTTTTTCATATTTTCTGTAAACATTCAAGGTGTAAGAAAATATTTCCAGATTGACATTATGTTCAAGTTAAAAGTACAGAGTCAGTCTGTATAATTTACTTGGCCTTTATCATGACATAATGAGTCTTGTTGTATAAATTGTGCTGGTATAAAGGTTATAAATAACTCACATTCTTGAGTACATGTGCAATCTACAATTGACATTAATGCTTGATATTCACAAGACACAGTTTACTTCTTGTATCTCATGCATTCAACTGGTACCTTACCAATATGTTTCAAAAAAGTAGCACTATGACATTATAAAAAGATATTCACAAATTGTCCCTATCAACATATGATTCCTCTCTTTAAAGGATATAAAAGAAAAATATTCTTTTGTTCTACGGGACCCCATTAGAAACGAGTTTGCTACATGTGGGATCCCATTAGAAACGAGTTTGCTACATGTCAGTCAATCTTTATGGGCCCCATTGTAAATGAGATCTGTGACATATTGTGGACATTGACACCACATGATACGAATTGTTAAGGTTACACATAGTTTGATAGCACCCAGGGATAGCACACAAACATATTCTTATAAAATGCCATACAAAGCTACCCCAAAATGCCAATATATTTCTTGAATGCTGGGACAGTTAATTTCCTTCCATACAAAGTACCATACTGGCCAGTAATTTAGAAGAATTCCACACAAGCCCTTGTCCATCAGAAGCCATCAGGAGGAGTATTGTTGAAGTATGGGGCAATCTACACGAGAGTGCAAATCCAGATGAATGCGCATCTCCGCAAGTCACTTTGCAGTAAACCGTGGCTACAAGAGTGTCAGATCCGGATCTGCTGTATAGTACTCTGCGTACTTGTGTACGTGTAAGCAGTCTACAGAGATTCTTGGAGATGCACATGCATCTGGATCTGCGCTCCATGTAGATTGGCCCTATATCATCCTCCATGACATGCTTTTACCCACTATTCTGTGCAGTCACCTACACTGTACATAGGATGACACATGATATGCTTTTAAAGTGCTAGCTTTGCATATGGCTTCAGCACGAGGAGAGCAATGCAAAGCACAAAAAGCTGTCCACTGGGTTCCTGACTGGTGACATGCAATCATTAAGTTACACTCCCTGGAAACTTTTATACCAGTGCTTTTAGAAAAGAACTGATGAGTTAACCTGTCAATATGTCAAAAATGTGTGAACATTTCCATGCATAGCATAGGACAATTTCTGAATGCTTATTGTGTTTGCTTGCTCATTTAATGAGCATGTGGCAACAATTTATCTGCTAACACATTTGTTTGAATAGCTGACCTTGCTGTCCAGTCTAGCAAAAACAAATGACCATATTGAGTATAAGTGTTTCTAATCACTTGTAAACAAGTGGTCTTTGCCCTGTGGCTATAAATAAGCTATGATTAGCTGCAAGCAAGTATTACATATTTTCCAGGACAGTGACATGTAATGAGGAACGCAGAAGCTCTTTTTTTTCAGGAGAAATACCAATGCTGTCACCAACAGGTGTCATACTTATCTCATTGCACACCAACAATTCAAAATGTTGTTCCACAAAAATCAAAACAAAATAACACAATTAAAAATGCAGACGCAGATACAAATTGGTTCCTATGTTGTTGAATTGCCAAAATACTGCTCGTCGTAGTAGCCTGTTCTTTCAATCTCTCCCTTGCCGCTAGCCTTGGATTGTGTCACTGATGCATACTTGTAGGCCATGGTCTTCCGTTCAAAGAAACCACACTGGAAAATAAAAGGAGGTGAATATATCAAATATTGGATGCTTCAACATAGAATGCTCAGTGTATTAATCTCAGGAGGGGGGTTCTTACTGACAAATGGCATACAGGGGTGCTCAAAGGTTTTGGGTGCATTTTCGTAATTTTTGATATATTGATGGGTGGGTGTTCTTCAAAGACCCAATGCACCCAATTTGCAAAATTGGGTGTATTTTGGAAAATTTTGCCAAAAAGCACCCAATTTGCCCTAAATTGGGTGTTTTTTCAATAAAAATGGTATAGAGACGGGTCGCAAAATCATACTTTACGAGGTAAAGCATGATGTAAAGCATGATTTTGGTCAAAATTCTGAAGTCTACTTTTGAGAATCCCTGTATAAATATTTTTTAAGAACCCCCACTTCTCCCTGGGGTATTAATTGTAAGGATCTTTCATCTGAGATATTCTGCAAAACAGATCTTTAAATCTACCTCCACAGTCGCTTTAAAAATGTGTGAGGTTTCAATGGAAAATATGGAAGTACAAGTATCACATGTACAATCTAATTAGAGGTAAAAACACAGCAGTTGTTCCATGAGTTTGCTTTTTCAAATAGATAATCACTGAAAGGATCAGACTTTTAACATACAGTGAAATTAAGAAACCATGAGACTAAAAAATGGGTGAGAGAGATTTGTTGTGAAAAAAAGCAACATTTGCTGAAAAGAAATTAATTGAGAAAAAAATTGCTGAAGTAAGATCTCTCACACCCTGCAAAACACAAGTATATTTTAAAACAAAAACAAAGTACAGATTCACACTGAAAAATATAGAATACAGCTTAGATCAGCACTACAAACTGGCAAAAAGAAAAAAAAGTTGCAAAAATGAATAATAAATACTAGTTGAACAAAAGAACTGCAGTTTGGAAAATAAGTGAAACAAAATTGAAGAATTAGCAAAAAGTAAATAATGCTAACCAAAAAATAACAAAACCATATAAAGTAAATTGCGCTAACTATACAACTTAGCAAAAGAATAAAAATATACTACTATTTTAGCAAATGTGATGACTCACCCCGAAAAGGGGGACTTTGCGACAGAAAACTTTTTGAGAAAATGGCGAAAAAAGGCAGCAAAAAGAACATAATAAGAAGTTCCAACAGATTTCCTGTTGTAAAATTTGATTGCCTTGATCAATTTCAACAAGTAATGTGTCATTTTAAAGCTTAGAAAATGCTATAACAGATGAAATGATAAAATCAAAATTGATATCATCTGTTAAGTCCCCCCTTTCAGGGTGAGCCATCACAAATAATACACTGATTTGCATAGTCAAATAATTGTTGTTTTACTATATCAAACATGTATGTTATTTTCAGACAGCCTTGTCATTGTCTCGCACTGTTTTTCATGAAAGCCCTCAGTCAGATTGGAGCTCTAAATAACCAGGGCTGGACATTAGCCCAACAGCCAACGGCGGGTAATTTTAGTGTTGAGCGGGTAAAAATTGAAAGTTTTTTGTATATGATGCGTCCATTATGAGTAAACAATATCATCTTATGATCTCCTCTAATTTAGTTTGAATAGGGGAGTGCAAGTGCACTGGGGAATTTGAAATGCAACCCATAAAAAAATCAAGTTTCAAGAAAAGGTAACCTATCAATATTATACCAAATTTCTCAAAATTTTCAGTAAAATTTACACAAAATAGCAACATTTTGCAAAAAACACACATATTTTATTTGTGAAAAGAACACCAAATTTATGCTATTTTGTAGCAAATTTCGATTTTTTTTTTTAAAGGTTAGTGATGTTTTGTTTTTACAATTGCTAAAATTCGGGCAGATAAATTTCTTGTTGGGCGGGTAACTTTGGATAAGAAAAAATACCAATGTCCAGCCATGCGATAGCTGTATAATACAACTAACTGTATAATGCATCTGTGCAGTGGCTTGAAAAATGGCCATGAATTGAAGGAATCTTGTGCGACTTAGCCAGGCACAAAAATGTGACCTGATCATTAGAATAATCTGCCATAGACAGGACTAATATTGTTGACTGAGAAAGATTGAACATTTCGTCATCTACATTTTAAAGTATCAAGATGGATATATGCTGGAAATAAAAAAATAAATAACCTGATTTTACCTTAGAATAGTAAAAACACAGCAAAAGGTCTACATTTGAACCTTTCAGGTTGAGATTTACGGTAGAAACTTGATAACACAAAATCGTTGGGGCCAAGAGTGTGCTTTCGTGTTAAGCAAATTTTGAGTAAACCACAACAGATCGCCGCCATTAAAAATCAAACGCAATGTATATACTAGTACTGCTACTGCACTGGCTTATAGCATGTGGCATCTGTAAGCTTACTAAAAAGCCTAAACATCAGAAAAATCTCACAGACAGACATTAATCAATGAAATATTGTATTCAAAGATTAATCGCTAACTTAAATCATCAAATATTCCTGCATTTACTTTTTCGTGTTATCCTTCCGAGAACGCAATGTAAAATGTACAACAGGGATGGTCACTTGCTTTAAACTTAAACAAATTTTTGAAAACTACACATTAAAAAAATAGTGAACAGTCATGTTTTAAGTACCTTTTAGGTTATGCGGTTTTATGGGTTATGTGTTTTCATGTTACCAAGTTTCCACTGTATTGCATGATTTAGCTCCACCACTGATATATTTGACCTTTGCTGATTTTTAACTATATGATGGCTGTGTACTATCTTTATAACAGCAAACTTTGTGCTATACTGGGTGCATAAATTAGTGAGTGAGTGATATTTGATACAGAGGACTTACCTGCTTCAATGAAACGAAACATTTTACATAAACACCTTACTTTACAAGCATTTTTTTAGTTTTGACAAACATTGATTGTTAACTGGTGCATCAAACCCAAAACAGAGCTAAAGGATCGGGCACTTGAAACAAACATTTCCAAAAGAAGAATAATTTTTATAGTTGATAATGCACTAGAATATAAATTTCATTTACAGAATTAAAAAGTTTCTATTGAACCTTGCATAAGTGTAAAAATGTGAACTGTTTGTTTGACATTCAAGTACACACTTGAAAAGTAAAGGTGGAAGAAAACTAAATCACCCGTTTAAAAACTGGCAACTAGTGACTATATCATAATTGGGATTATATTTCACCAATAATTTTAGTTACCAATATCAACAGTCATAAATTATTCCATAATCAAAAACTTTATATACAAAAATTTTTAAAAAAGCTTAGCTAAGAGAAACCACACAAAAGTGCAAAGATATCCTGCTCAAGATCTATATATAGATGATAGGGAAAATGAAAACAGCATGCAGAACAAACGTGAATCCTTAGGATAAATATTACGCACTGGTCCACCAGAGGATGTCCCTGGACGTTTGAAAAATCCAACCTGCGGTATAAAGGAATGTCAACCCAGTGGACATGCATGACGATGCACGGGTGGGTTGAGGTGAATGTGGAGGGCAATGCAGAAAATGGAAGAAAAATAAAAACATTGGTATGGTTGTCAACAATGTGCTAAATGATAAGATGCAATTATGATATATACATGAAATCAACTTACCAACTTCATCAAGAAATTGAAAGTTGGTGATAAAAACAAATTGTTGTCTAGTACTGAACAGAAATTTAGTCTAATTCATGAAAACACTGATACACAAACTCTAATGGTAATGTTGCAAACTTAATGCAATGAACTGGTTACTGGAACTAACTAATTTAGATGAGCTATAAATATCCTAATTCTATCATGGTAAATTGTGTTAATCTCTAAAAAAGCCACTAAAACATTATAAAATCCCTAAAACACAGTTAACCCGGATCAAGCTATACTTTGATCGTCACTAAACAGGCAAAGTCTATTCACACTGTGAATGTTTTTTGCTTGAGTGCTATCTCAACAAAACTTGGATTCCTTGACTCCACTCATATGTTGGTGCTTTGAGTTACAGGCATGAATTAAAGAAGAATTGGACAAGTTCAACATCATCCCCAATTTTTTCTTAAACATTTCGAGATTTTTGTATCATTTGAAGCGTTAGCAGTAATAATGGCAGCATGCAAAGTTTAATTATCAAATTCAGCCCCTATATATCAAAATATTTAAATTTTATATCATCATTAATTATCGTTGTAGACAAAGAAAAATACTGATAAAAATGTTCCTGGCTATATTTCTTCTTTGTGATCTTTAAAACGTTTTGATACCCCTCGTACTTACCCTTGGAAAAAGAAAGCGTCATAATTTTGCCTATCAAGTGATGACCAATTTATATGCAGGGTGGATGATGTAATATTTTTCAGTTCAATCAAGCTTTTTTAGCGTGTTAGTGCAACACCCTAATGTTAATACCAAAATACTTCGCTTTGCTCATCATTTATTTTGTGAGTTAGTTAGAAAAGGCATTTTTTACAAAGGATTTACTTTATTACTTTATTCCAACAGTTAAGTAACAATAAAATGAAAGACAAACAAGAAATTTGTTTTTGAAAGGTATTCAATATGTAAAATAGTAAAATGAAATCCTTATGGACAAATCAAAAATTTATTGTGCAATGTAAACAGAAACCAGGGTGCAGGGCCCCAATGTTTGTTAATACAACCCTTATGGTTAATTCAGAGTGCTGTCGATATGTATCGATCTATGCCAATCGACACGCAGCCTTTACACATGCTATGCACAAGGAAGAGCGCATGTAAAAGACTGCGTGTCGATGGGTATCGATCGATGGATATTGTCAGACTCTGAATAAACCCTTAGTTAGTTTTAGTTAGTTCACACCGTAAACTATTGGTGCATGATGGGATAGCAAGCCATTACAACCATGCTTTGGATTACTTAATGTTAAACTGGATTTAAAACTACTCATGACAACACAAAATATTTACATATCTACATCGATCGGGATCGGACTACTAGTATGAATATACAAAATGGTTGATAGACATGTGATTAACCTGGATCTACCCTCCTGTGTAATTGCACCAATGATTCTATTTGTGAAACACCGATTGCCGACAATTTTCCATATAAATAATAATCTACTTTTTTGGAAACTATACTTATTATATATAAATGAATACAATTCACAGATTACTCTGAACCAAGCTTGGCTTACCTTCCATAAGATGATAATGATGATAATAAGTAGAAGAAGGCCCCCAATAACAGCTAGTAAAATAATCCACCATTCTAGAGGTTTAGGCGGTGGTAGTGTGTCAATGCTAGGTATTACTGTCATTGAAAGCTATGGGAAAAACAACATACATATTTATTTATTGCTTGCATTATGATGGGCTATGACCTGTAACCGCAAATATTTTCATGCTCAGTAATTTTGGTGCACAGCTAATTTTGAGCGTTTTAATTTTCCACCTATGAATTTCTTAAAAACATGAGGCTGTATTTACATACAGTTTTTCGCTCTACATTTATTTTCGCCAAAGGCCAGCTGTGCACGAAAATTAACGTAGCGCGAAATATACCACTTTTGCAGTAATACATCTGCCTCATCCCTCCAACAGATTCCAAATCAAATCCCAAACCTCTGCATTATAACCCCTGCACTATAACTACTTGACCATAGTTTTAATAATTAGACAATAATAAATGTGAACCATATTTTTTTGAGGTCATTGTTTGAAATCAGAGGTGTTTGTTTTTGGCTGAGGTACTTCTTCCTCTGAAAACTACCTACACTAAGTGTAAATAAAGAATTTAAACACCAAATGAGATCATAATGTACATAAGGACCTGTGATTAAACTGACCAAATTTCATGATAAAGCCTTTTCTCTTTAATTGATACCATCTTATATGCATATTCTGGAGTTTTAGATGGTAATATGTTAATATGAGGTATTTCATATATCAAATTTATATGGTCTTATATTAAAACTTACTCTTGCTTTATTATTAACTTCATCGCCTGGTTTTTCTAGAAGGAATGGCGCATTCAGTATCTCTACCATAGCGTGTGAAAATATCTTGACTTCAGAGGCATCCAAGTAATCCTGTAAAAGAAGAAAATGCAGTGAAAGTTACAACAATGGTTTGTAATTGTCCTACCCTTTATGGTTTACATGTTAAGATTTTTGAAAAGTTTATCAAATGTGACACGTTACAGAAAAAGGTACCTAAGTCGGAAAACTACATTCCGAGATACGAGTCGCTGAAGTAGGAAATAGTGATGAACAAGTCCCCGGGTCGATTTTCCAATTTCCTCATAAGTACTATGTTTGAAGTATATTCTGTCAGGAAAATTACTTTTCATGTGAAAAAAAAATTCTACAAGTAAAAATTTGATGATTATTTTAACCAGGTCCATTCCAGCATCAGTATGTCATTCACGTAAATCCACTTTGTTTTACGAGTAAGCTTGAGTTTACACTCATTTTGCTGGAGCTTGTTTGATCGTTTAAATTCTCATTTTTACGGTACCTTTTGCTGGAAAATGTGTCAAAAATGTGCTTGGTATATAGTTCTTACCAAGCATGTGTGTGAGAATCTGTTCTTATACTATAACTGCACTAGATTCATTTAGTTTCTTAGAAGTAACTGACTGACTAAGTGTGGTACAATCCCGGAGGGGGTGAGGCAATCAACTTTGAAAGTGGTATGTATGTCAGGCGCAAAGTGCCGCAATGGGGGTCAAAAGAAGTGATTTTGTGCAAAATTACCTTTGAACTGATTTTTTTTTTTTTGGGGGGGGGGTCTATTGAACTGGAATTTTAGCCAAAAATAGCCTTCTGAGCTGAAATTTGTACTTTTCTTTATCAATTTTTGCAGTTGGAACTAAATTATTGTATTTTTCCTCAAAACGGGTTCTAAAGAACTGAATCATGCTGAAAATGTGGATCAAATGAGCGGCCTGGTGGCCGCAAAAGGGGATCTTGACCGCTGGGCATAGGTATCCTGCTCACATATGTGAGTGCCACCCCTCTCCCCAGGATACAATCAGCATGTTATAAGAATATTGTATTGTTGGCTTTTGAAAGTATACAAAACATTTATTGCTATTTATAAATCTTCATCAAAATGATTAAACAAATACTACATACTCACCTCTAAAAATGTACTGTTCCATAGTCTTGATCTGATGATGATTTTAGCCTCATCCACAGTGGCATTCAATGTGTCGATGAAACAATGGATCTTGGTGCACTTGGCACTACCATCATTACAGTCCTATGAATCACAGACAAACATGGAAGTAATTAACAATTAAGGATGCAAAACATTCTGAATGAGATATGTTATAAAATCAAAGTTAAAATGTAATAAGCTGTAAAATAGTTGTTGAAATCTTGATAAAATCAAGCTTCAATATTAATAAAATATTAATCGCACTTGGAAAATTGAGCCGCAACTTGCGTCACTATATTTAATAACGAAATGTGCGATGTCTTCGTCAACGTAAAATAAAGGAATTTAAGTTCATCGCACCGTGCGATGATCTTAGTGAAACTCAAAATTCATCGCACTCGACATTTGCGATGACCGTGAAACGGCGTGCATTGAATTTGAGTTTGTGAGTGATTCAGCAATCATCGTAGTGCGATGACCTTAGTGAAATAAACCCCGGATCATTTGTTTGGTGGCAAGGCCAAAATGTGATGTGACGAACCATATTGATCCATTACTTACAAGAATGACATCCATCCTTTGCTGCGATGCCTGAGCCTCATCACCACCATTAGTGATAATTTTAGCACTACCCCCATCACTGCTACGTTTCCGTCTATTGGTTGGCTTGTCTGTGTTCTTATAATTTTTATCTGTATTTTTATCTGTGGTATCAGTCTTGCCAGTACTGCCTCTATAGGGTGGCCTTGTATTGTTGGTTCTGGTTGGTACGTAACTAGTGGGGTCTACCTGGGAATAGGTAACCCTATCCTGAAATTGAAACAGAAATGAAAAAGAAATTAAATGATAACAGACTGTTATAATGAAAGTAAATATGTCATATCACAAGCTGGCACAGTGTTGGGTTAGGGAATCAATATTGACTCTTTTTATGTTTCTAAAAATAACTCCATTTACCTTAAAAAGTTCTTTTCCCTTAAGAGAGTTTCGAGTGTATTCACCAAATCATAATATCTATGCAAGACTTCTGTGCAGATGTGTACAGAAGGAAATAACATCAATGATGTAAGTCCAATGGTGAATAACAGAGGGGTTTTCCTGATAAACACACAATTTATGCAACAACAATGAGCACATTAAAGAATGCAATATAAAGAAACCCCCATATACTTCCCCAAAATGTGTAAATTTAACCATCACAGTATGTGGTTTCAATAAAGACCTACCTTAATCCCCAGCTCATTGACAGCATTCTCTTCCGTCTCACAATATCCCCAACCATTTTCCACAAACGGTTCTTCCATCATGTACAGAAGCCATTTACCATTAGCGACTTCATACGGAAAGTAGATTGTTACTAAGGATTCTGTCACAATGCCTGGACCTACATTGTATACCTGCAAACAGAATAAGATGGTTACCCCAAGCAACAATGAGGAGCTGCGAGCAGAATATAATGTTGGCCCCATCACAAAAAAAGGATAATGTTTCTGATATCTTAGGATACTTATTGCGTCAATGTGTTTTTTCCCAAGTCAAATTTTCGTCAATTATAACTCCCAGAAATTTAGTATGAGCTACTCTTTGTAAAGAAACGTCGTTCAAAATAACATTGATTTGTTTTTTAACTTCATTTATTGAATCATTTTGGATATCAGAAGTACCTTCTATAGGTTCAAAACTTGAATCAGTGTACTTTTTAGTAAGATGTGTAGTTCCTAAAATCATGTAATTTGTTTTACTGGCGTTTATAGATAGTTTATTTGCTCTAAACCAGTTATTTATCTCATTTAGTTCATCATTGATTTTATTTATTTTTGAAGCAATATCTGGATCAGAATACAACAGAGTAGTATCATCCGCAAATAATATTATTTCAAATAGTGAGGTGCTAGCTACTATATCATTTACATAAAGTATAAACAACAATGGTCCCAAGATGGATCCTTGTGGAACGCCACATGTTATATATTTAAATTCCGAATCACAAGATTGATAACGGACAAATTGTTTTCTGTTTTCAAGATAACTCTTAAACCATTCTAATACGATACCTCTAAATCCATAATGCTCAAGTTTATGTACTAATATACCATGATCAATGGTATCAAAGGCCTTTGACAGGTCAAGAAAAATACCAAGTGTACTTTCATTTTGTTCTACAGATTTAGTTATTTTATCCACTAGTTCAATAATTGCCATTTGAGTTGAATGGTTGGGTCTAAAACCAAATTGTTTTTTGTTTAATATCATATTTTTATCTATAAAATCCATACATCTATTGAACATTAATATTTCGAGTATTTTTGAGAAACATGGAAGAACAGAGACAGGTCTATAATTTGAAAAATACTTCTGCATCATCTTTTTTATATATTGGGACTACTTTTGCAACTTTGAGTTGATGTGGCACAACTCCGGTTTGAAGAGAATAATTAAAAATAATAGAAAGAGGTACCGAAAGTTCACGTGCAACTTTTTCCACAATCATATTTCCTATATCATCATGACCAGGGCTTTTATTTGGATTAAATTTAGTTATAATCTTGATGATTTCCTCAGCAACAACGGGTTTTATAAACATACATTTATGACTGGCTCTTGTCAGATACTCGTAATAATCTTTACCTGAGTGCTGAATGTTTGATGCTAATTTAGGCCCAATATTGACGAAAAAGTCGTTAAATGCATTTGATATCTTTTCAGGTTCACAAATGTTTTCTTCAGTATCAGATTTGAATTTATCAGGTTGATTGTTATTTTTACTACGTCCAATCACAGAATTGATTGTTTTCCATGTTTCTTTAATATCATTTTGCGTATTTTTGAATTTTTTATGATAATATTCTCTCTTACACTTACGAATAAGGCAATTTAGCTTATTACGATATGTCTTAAATTTTTGATTTCGAATGTCATTGGGACATTGTAAGTATTGTTTATATAGCTTATTTTTTGTTTAAATGCTATTTAAAAGACCTTTAGTAATCCACGGGGACTGAGGAATCTTTCGTCTATTTATATGGAGTTTTCTTAACGGAATACAATCGTTATACAATTCATTAAATTTATTTATAAAATTGTCATAGTCAGCGTTAACATCAGAACCATGTAACATTTCATTCCATTTTACTTCAGTTAGTTTTGATTTGAATCTAGATACATTGTCTTCCGTAAAGTTTCTCTCATACACATATTTCACCTCATCTTTTATTTCTATTCTTTTGTTACTGCTTTTCATTTCGGTCATTAAAATTGTAGGTAAATGATTAGAGATGTCTGTTATAAGAATTGCAGTCCTTAAAACACTACTACAATTAGTAAGAACATTGTCAATTAAAGTAGCAGTTGTTTTGGTTATTCTTGTAGGCTTTAAAATTGATGGGATCATACAATGAGAATATATTAAGTCAAGATAATCATGTGTTTGTCGGTCACTGTCGTCTTTTAGTAGGTCAATGTTGAAGTCTCCCATTATAAAGCATTCCTTTTTCTCTTTACTAATAATTTGCAAGATAGGATCAAATTCTGATATAAAATTATCTATTGCAGTATGTGCTCTGTAAACAACCCCAATCAAAGATTTTTTTTCATTGCTATTTTCTTTTTCAATAAAACAACATTCAAAATTAGAGTTGGCTTCACATAAATCTTTACGTACTTTGTATTTGACATCAGAAGATATATACATACCAACACCACCTGATTTACGACCAACTCTGTCAATGTGCTCAAAATTGTAACCTGGCATATTGAAATATCCACATGGTTTATCTTTTATGTGCGTTTCGGAAAGGCCGATTATATCAAATTTGTGATTTAAAGTTTTTAGACACAACTGAAGGTTCTCAAGGTTTTTATTCTGACTTCTTATGTTGACATAAAGTAGAGTAAAGTTTTGACTGTGTCTCTTCAATATCTGACAGAGTTGTTCATTAGTTACGTATGTACATTTGGTTTTTTGATGTTGACTATCATAATCTAAATTATATTCTTTTGTTATATTTCCTTTACGATCTTGATTAAATAACATGTTGTCATATTTGCTGAAATCTATTTCATGAATATCAATTTTTTCATCAAGTTTGTCTAATTCACTTAAGCAGTTTTGTTTGTCTTGTGATTCAATTTCATCATTACTATGGTTACCCCGAATACAGATGTTACACTCATAATCACCAGGTTTCAGCATTTTCAATTTACTCTGTTTTAAACTTGTACATTTTTTGTGTATATGTATATATTTTTTACAATATTTACAAAATATTATTTTATGGTTGTTTTTGATGACTTTGGTACATTCTAAACATAAATCGCTTGGCATAGACATAAATACAATAAAAATACAAGTTACAACAAAATATATAAAAACAATTATTCAAGTCACCAGAGGAAAGTGTTTGGTGAAACTCAGCTAAAATGTGACCGTCCATCCCAAACCAGCCGTAAATGCAGCCTCTTGATATTTTCACATTTTAAATATTACAAAGACCATGTTATAAGGATTAAAATGACATCACGATGAACGATTTCCTGAAGTCAAGTTATGGTCCGTCAAAAGTTGCCGAGAAGTAAAGTGTAAACAGAGATAAACGCGTTTAAATATCAGTATGTAAGCCCTGTTTGTCCTCAAAATATTCAGATATATTTAAAATATCCGATCATTTTCTTGTAATGACACTTTGCTGGTGTTTTGAAGTAAGCACCGAGAATTGTGAATGTGTCAAAAAACTTCAATTTCGGCAAATTGCGACCTTGTATTTTATTTTCACCTGTGGCGCAAAATGAAAATTTGCTGCATTTACGGCTC
>JXSR01S001875.1:30307-41654 GCA_000969725.1 Ophiothrix spiculata
CAGTCACGTAAAGCCGTGGGTCCCCTGTACGAATAGACTCCTTCATGGGGTATGCATGTTATGCAAGTACTTGTATCATTGATTGATTGATTTGGGTAAAGAAAACAAGCAATCAAATATTGAAATTGATGCTAAAAACACAAAATTTGTTTACGATGGTGTTAATAGATCATGATCTTTGCCGCTTGTAAGTAACCAAATCAATTAAGGGTGCAAAAAGGAACGTACGCACCATATTATACAAATATAGGCTGCTTTGAGGGGCATGATATGGTTTAAAATATTTCCTCTAGAGGATCTCAAAACCATGAATATGCACGAAGCGAAGGTCATAATTAGAACTGATCTATGCTTATGATGGGATGTGTGGTGTGTGGGGTGAGTGGGTGTGTTTTTACTAGCTCTAATGATTCCACCACTGTTCTTTAACTTGCATCAATGCATTTTGTATTCGTTGCTATTTGTAGTTATAATACTTGAACTTTTGTTTATGCAATCCTTTATTTTTTTCTTTAGTCAAAATTTGCTACGAGCATCCTATTAAATCCATATTGGTAAAATTGTGTTTTAGAGGGTTTTTTTAAATTATATTTTGCAACAGTTGTATTTCAGTTTAATTAAATGCAGCAATGAAATTTCGACTCATAATTTAGTTGTTGCCGCTGATATACCGTTCACAAATAGGGATTATCGTCAGAGTCGGAATCGTCGCTCACACATTCATTTATTTCCTCGTAGATAGAATCAAGACTATTTGTTTTCACATCGTCAGAAAAGCGAACACGTTTTTTGACAGTTACATCGGTATTTTTAGATTGGTTTGGTACACTTTTGAGCTCAGATAATGAAGGACTTTGGTCCAGTAACTCGGAGGTCGTTAGATCATTTTCACCAACTGAATCAAATCCATCATTGTCAAATCCGATCTCAACCATACGACTATTGCATAATTCATTTTCTTCGTCGATACTACTAGCACTAGAACGGATGATTCCATTACGTTTACCGGCTACAGCCCCATTAGACCAGAGAATTCCAATTTTGGCTCCTAACCCAAGGCTTTGGTAATTGTCATATGTTGCAGTTGATTGGATATTATCCAATTCAACCGCCATGTTGTCTGTTTGGGTTCCTAATGACGACCTTTGCAAACCCGTTGTTTGCATTCCCGGTACAACTGAGGGTGATGTCATTGTTACCGTTGATAAATCAGAATCGACCTCAGGTTCCGATGCTGCACTTTTTCGCTTTGGATGATAAACAAAAACAGAAATACTTAACATTATCAAAATTGAAATTGCACTGATTGACATGAAAACTGCAAGGAATATGTTGCGAGAATGTACACCATTACTTCGGCTGCTTTGGCTAGCAGCTGCAGAAACATTGCCTCTATTTGGCAATGGGGAGGTTGGCTGGATGATGGTCGTGTTATTGAACGTTATATTTCCAGAGTTCATGTGAAGCAGTGTAGCAGGCAATGTAGTCGTTGTGTTGCCACTATTCTGATCTTCATCAACAACAATTAACATTGCTGTTGCTTCAAACCACCTTCCATCTATCAAAGCAATACACGACACTGTTGTGCTGTTATCGGAAATCGCCACATTTGATACAAACATTCTTTCTCTTGAAATCATCAGCCGTGAGGTATTTATTTCAGGGGGATACTGCCATTCAACGTCATCGGAAGAGACTGATGTTTCGCATATAAATTCAACAGACTGGCCATGCCGGATAACAGCAAGCTTTGGATACACAGTTACAACAGGTGATGGGAAAATAAGAGTTGTTTGCACAGAACACTCCCTGGTCTCGTACAGGTTATAAGGGCTAATAATCAACATCTGACAGGTGAATATAGCATCCCGGTCCGCCATCGACGGAGTGAAGTTTAAATACACTTCCATCAAGTCATCACTATGTAATCGAGTTTCTGGTTGGTTATTCAAAGTTGAAACTGGCCGACGAGGCCAGGCAAGAATGACTCTGGGATTCCCTTTTTGTGACACACATGATAGTGTAAATGGTTGACCAATTCGAACGCGAATTTCTGGTCCGGGTAAACATTTAGGATATTGTTTGTCCGGGCTATACAAGACATCAAATCGAACAGTTGAAGATTTTACAGTTGATGACGATGATGTCAAGCAAACGTAGTCGCCAGTATCATGGATGTGGACTTCGTTGATAACAAGCTGACTCCAGGAAGTGCCTTCAGATTCGGTCAAATTTGAGTAGAAAACTGTGCTCCTATTTACCAAATCCTCCGAGATGATATTGTCATTATAAGTCAGATTCCTGTTTTCTTTTATCCACACGATTGAACCAAATGTATCATTCTCAGTTGACTTTGTAACCTCACAGAAGAGTTCAATTTTGGTGCCCAGCTGTGGGCTGGGGTTAGATATGTCAGTACTGATTTGGAAAATACCTGCACATAGTTTAACATGAAAAAGTATTAAAAGTAGTATAGTCCATGTGAAGATTCTGAACTCCGTGTATTCCATTTTTTTAATTTTCAAAGAGCGTTCCAAGCACAACAATGTTTAAATACAAACTGCTTTCCATCTAAAGATTTAACTTAGCGTTCGGAATGAAAAGGCTTAATGCATATAGTTTCAAAACAGCATCCGGGTGGGGCTGTCATTTTTTGTGATATAAAAATAAAAATGATTTAATCAAGACTGCGGGGAAATGGAGTCAGTGTTGTCTATATTTTCCCGTCTTTTCTACTCTACTGATACCAGTTTCTACGAAACAAGTTATGACTCATCTAACTTCAAGATCAAAAAAACTACACCTTAAAGAAAAATAGAAACCATGGACTCAAATGCAAAATTACAAACGCCAGGAATATTGTCCCTTTTTGTTACAAGTACCCTACCCCGGGAGCAAACAATCCCATAATGAGTTGAGCAATTAATATGCTCGATTAGATGGCCTAAATTAGATACGCAAATGAGATGCACCATTCCCCATCCATCGATAAATGCGCAACTTAATTTGATCCAAAGTACCCTTTAATGAGAAACCATTTCCTGCGAGAGTAGATAAGAGCATGATGCTGTAGCAAAGTGAAATTGATTAAACAAATTCTAAGGGTGGCTTTACAATAAAAGTTTTGGTAAAATGGTTTATTCTTGTTGATTGAAATGAAAGCCAAGCTTATCGGATTTTTTAATCTATGGTGTGCTAGTTTCGATAATCTAGCGAGCGTCACTAAATGAAACCAATTACGGGCAAACTTTTTCAGAATATCGTATAAAATATGGCATCGAAAATTTATAGCTCAAGGTTCTTTATTTCTATATATATACATACATTACAAGAAACAAATAGATAAAAACAAGAACAATTAGGCCACAAGAAATTATATGAAAGCAACAGAAAGAAATACAAATCATTGTTCGTTGATTACTGACACGAACATAGTCAAGTCAATTTGGAAGGATTCCGATAGTCTAATTGTAATAGGTTATAGTATCCGTTGATTAAAAGAGTCGTGATTACAAAATTGTAATACAGCATCAATTTGATGGTTGGTCAAAAACACTGTTTGTGCATTACATTATAGCTCTATAAATTTTAGTATACTCAAAAAACTCAAAAATATATCAATCATCTGCGTTTCTAAATAGCAAAGCTTAACAGAGAGAAACAATAATATGCATAAGAAACAGGCGAAAACGACCTGTATGAATTAAAAACAATTCCATTACTATTTCTTATGATTATTGTTATAACAATATATTGTTTTTCTTTATTGGGGAAATACATTATGTAGTGCAAACAACAAACGAGAATACATAAAACAATACAAGAGGTTTCTTAAGGTGTTTGGTCCACGCGCCGTCCACGCGTACCAGTACGCGCTAGTTTCCGAGTAGGTAAGTGCCGCAATACGCATGCGCATATACTCTGAGTAGTGTTTTGAAGCTAAAAATTGCCATATTTTATTATTTTTCTCACAAACTAAGTTGGTGACCACCAATTTTTATTTTTTTATTTGTAAGAACATACTCGTGCGCAACTTTTGTGAAAAAATTAACAAAAATGCTTTGGCAGATTTTTTGAATCAACACTAAATAATTTCACTTTTGCCACATTTCCCTGTACTAATTTTTCCCCAAAAACCTCCAAAAATGCTGTTTTTAAACCGACTCTCATGCAAAAACGAGTCCGGTGACCCCCAATTTTTATTTTAAAAATCGGTTCTACATCGATAAAATATCATTCATGCCGATTTTTACTAAAATTCTTCGGGCGGATCTCTCATGGACCAAACACCTTAAAAAAATACATTACTACTTAAACAGAGAAAAATATAAAATATATCTGAAATAGGAGAAAACAGTATAATTCCTTACGAACTTTAAAATAGAGAAAACCGATATACAAAATCCCTAAAATTGTGATTTCTAATATAGTCTTTATTTTTATGTCTTAAAATATTGTAAATATAATAAAGATTTGTTATTCCCATACTTGTTGTAGTTGCTGTTGCTATGGCTGTTGTTATATTGTTGTGGTTGTTGAAAAAATATTTAACCCTCGTCCACCTAACGTATTTTCTACTACGTCGTCACCTAAGGGGGGGGGGTTACCTTCCCCCCACCCCCCTGTGAAAATGAAATTGATGTGCCAAAAGTGTGGTTGTTTTATACCATACTACAGGGTAGGGTCTCCTCTTTCTATTGATACCAAAATCATGAAAATCGGTCAAGGCGTTACGTAATTATGACGTCATAAAGTACTTTAGGTCGGAAAATTTCGCCAAAATCTGATTTTCGGCGAAAATTGAAAAAAATATTCGCTATAAAGTTCTAAAAAGGAAATGATAATTCTAACTTATAACATGTCCTGTAAGTTTAAGCTTGTTAGCATGCAGGTATTTTTCAAAATGGCGACTTTTTATATAGGTTACCACCCCACCCCCTTCCCATGGACTTTGACGGATTACCCTACCTCCACCTAAGGTGGTACCCCGACTTTTTTCATCAAAATGACCGGAAAGGATGTAAAAACAATTACTTAGATGCCCGGGGTCACTTTGTTTTGCATTTTGGAGCAATCGGTGACGCCCCCCCCCCCCTCCCCATCCCCTTAGGTGGATGAGGGTTAACGCATACAACTACTTGTCAGTTTCTAAATGGAGAACATTAACAGAGAAAAAATATAAAATTCATTCGTTGGGCTAAACAAAGACAAGCAAATAAAATGCATTAAAGATATATTTTTTTCTCTAATTTCTCATTCTATTGTTTTTATCAATTTAGCATGTTCAGGTTCTATGTTTAGGAAGACAGATGAAGGTATTTTCTGCTTTTTTTTCTATTAAAAAAAAGATACAACGAAAAATGAACATTAAATCTATATTTCTAATAGAGAAGTTTAAGCTAAAAGGGAACGAAAAAATATATAACAATATAAATTACAACCATGTAGAAAAAGTAGTTTCTAATTGCTCGTAAGTAAATTATTGACAACTTGCATGATACTTTTTGCTCGTCTGAGTGGTCAATCTTTTAAGACAAGCAAAACGATATTAATGAAAGCAAAAACTTATGGATATGTCTTACGCAATTACTTAAGCTGAATCTATTTTTCAAGCTTTGCTTGTTAGCAATTGCTTCTTATATGAATTTGGCCTATAATACAACTTGCTCAATTTAATTCGCCCCGAATTTCAATTTACTTGATATTAGATATGAAACCATCACAGTTTGACATGTCTCGTCACTAGTGAAAACCGTTTTATGACTCAACTCACCTAGGTTTCCATCTTCAATGGCAATAGTTAGAGCTGATCGTCTGTCGTTATCTGTTGCGTTGATGTTGAGTCCGAGTGGGACATTGGTGTCAAGAATCCGCTCAACCAGATCCACATTTCCTGAACAAACTGAAGATAAATACGTGGCCTCCATGAGGGTTCACAATTTCCCTTTTTTAATCAAAAAAATGCTGAATTTATATCTGTTCTGCCCAAACGAATAGCGTTGAGCGACAGATCATATTGTCAAAGAAAAGCATATAAATCAGATGCGTGATTTGAATAATGGGCTAAACATAAAAGCCTTTACACAAAACTAATAAATCACTTAATATTGCCAGAGAGTCATGGTTCCAATTATCGTTAGCTGCAGGTTTAAAATCTAATGTTTCATTATATATAAAATGATGTGGTAAGTCACTATTCATAATTTGCCATTAACGGCTAGGCGTAGAATAGCAATACCTGCCCAACATGATGATACAATCGATTTGCGGTGGTTTCTCACAGATGCAAAATCTCCACTGATTTTCTTAAAAATTTGATATTTGAAAGATGTATTTGTGTTGATAATAATGAATGTTAAATAAAATAAATAGGTCACTGTGTAAAATAGTAAATGCTCCATTTATATATTTTTTATTTATTTATTAATTTATTTATTTATTTTTACATAATATATATGAAGCGTTACAGCAAAAGGTACCTTAGGGGTCAAAAACTGAAAATGGAGTTTTGGGCATGAGTGCGAAAAAGCCTGATTGAAAAAATTTTATTCTGAGAAACACGGATTTAAAGTTAGGGTAATCACCGGCGTTGATTGCAGTTAGCTGAAGATAATCATCAAATTTGCACATTGAGTTGAGAAAGTGATTTTGCACATGAAAAGTAATTTTCTTGACAGAATAATCTTCGAAGATAGTACTTATAGGAAATTGGAAAATCGACCCGGGGACCTGCTCATCACTATTTCCAACTTCAGCGGCTTGTATCTCGGAATATGGTTTTCTGACTTCAGGTACCTTTTTCTGTACCGCGTAAAATATGTTAAAGCATTTTTTTGCATAATTAAATAAAACAGGATCACTGTATTAGTTTTCAAGAAAAATTACAAAAAAGGACATTTCTTAATAAAATGTGTTACTTTGATGGCGCATCTGCGTCTGCATAATTTTCCACATATATATTATGCCGCGACGCGTTAGTAAAGCATGCGTTCAGTGTGCATTGAAATTCGCGCACGCAAAACTGCGGGTGCAAATATTTTTATGTTTTTTTTATTATTTATGAAAAATAATTATCCCGCAATTATAAGCAACTGCATCTGTGAGAAAACACCTTAATGTGTCTGGTTCTCGATAGATCGGACTGAAATTTGCATGAATAATATTTTATCTGTGTAGAACCGATTTTCAAAATAATAATTGTGCGTGAAAACATATTTTTGTTTTAATATAGGTTTTCCTAGCTTATTTTAACTTGGTTCACCGAATTTGATATATTTTCCTTTCATTTTTGCGCGAAATTGAATGTGTTTTTCATATGCCAGTTTCTATTTAGTACTTTTATCATCCATTTTAATCGGAAGGTCATTCAATTTCCTAGCCAACTCATCCAATTTATAACTTTGTTGAATCAATTTCACGAGCCATGATATTCATAGTTCAATTAAGCCAATCATCATTTAAATTACAGTTATTTTCGACGACTTTCAAGAAAGAGGTAGCCAATTACCCAAGTTGTGCATTCAAATTCACCATAGTGAAAGAATCAAACTCGCTCGTGCAATCAGTTTCATTTGCAGGATATCAAAATTAGCAAAAAATTAAATCAAATTAGCCAGGTGTATCAGTCATTAACTGACCATATTTTTGTTTCACGCAAAAACATCGGTAAAACCATGCCAATTTGTATTCAGGGGATTGTAACTCTAAATATATAGACTAAAAACCCACAAAGTTATATACTTGAAGGATGTAATGATTGCCTTGTATAAAATTAAATGCACTTGGTTACCAATTTCATTGTGGTCAAAATACTGAGGATGGTGTCAAAATCTATGAAACGACTCATTAATTTTTGGGACATTTATTGGTCAAAAGTTTTGTCCTGTATACACTACCTAAAAATTAATCACATAATTGGATTTTTCGTCAAATTTCCTTTTTAAGAATGTATAACTTTTACCAACTACGTCAACTCGGTCAAAATATATGCCGTTGTAAAGTTTTGGAGTGTAAATGCATGTTTTGTACAGGAATGTATACAGGGTGTCCCAATAAACATTGTTCGTGGGAATAGAGCTGATTTTCTTAGAAGTTTTTCAGACTAGCTTTTTAAAACTTATATCACTTTAAAGAGCATGCCTTTGGTCATCTCTGTTAAAAATTTCTAGAAAATCCACCGATGCAAACCAGTGATATCATTAATTTTGTCAACATGTATCATTTACCTTCTGCACAAGGAAAATCCCTATGGTGTACCATTAAACAAAAATATTGAAAGGATCTGCACATCATTGATGCTTTATAAATTGACAATGAAGTATGAGCCTTAAAGTGAAGTACCGGCCTTATGACAACGAAGAAGAATGTTGTGCCGTTAGAGACATGGAAAGCAGGGAAAACGGTGTATCAACCATCTAGGAAAACAGATTGAATAACATACAGGTCGCTAATGACCAGAAAGGACTTAAATTGGACTTGTGAAGAAAAGATACACATTCATAACTTTAATAGCTGTCAAAAAGATTGAAAACAAAATTGGCTATACCAAAAAACGCAAAATAACATGTCATCAATTTATACGATTTATAAGCACATAAAAACATTTTTAGGAAGCAATGTGGGCTACCAACTTTATTCAAAGATATCTTGTAATAAGACTTATTCAAGGGTTGTGCTATTTTTAAGCAGTTTTCTTTATTTATCGAACCCTAATAATTAATCTAGAGTCGTTGGGAGTTATGTAAAATAAGACAACTCTCTGTTTAAGTTGTTTTCGGTGAATTATTTAAGAAAATAAGTAGGTACGTGGTGACTGTTTCGATGTTAATTACTCAAGCATCAAAGGTTTCTATTAAGCCTTTCGAGGTTCTTTGAAAATATTCTTAACTGCAGGATTTCCCATTGTGCAGAAGGAAAATAATACAAACTGACAAAATCAATCATATCTCTGGTTTGCATCGATGGATTTTCCTGAAATTTTCAACAATGATAGACCAGGGCATGGGCTTTAAAGTGATATGTGTTTTAAGAAGATAGCTAGACAAACTTCTGAGAAAATTAGCTCTATAACCATGCACAATGTTTATTGGGACACCCTGTAGAGAAAACTACTCACATATAAACCATTAAGAAACAACACAATTTGAATGCTATGTCAATAATCGATACATGCTTTAGAATTATATGTACATATCTCATTGAAGTACATCCAAAAAATTATGGGAAAAAAAATTATGATCCCAGCATTTTTATTTTTAGCAATACATGTGTTTATAAATCATAACTTTCTTACACTTTTGCATGTAATCCTATGCGCGCTCAACCACCGGCGCCTCAACCACCCGACCCATCGTGTTCCCTAACTGCCTTTTCAAGAATAACTTCATTAATTAAAATCATGAGAAGTTCACTTTGTATACATAAATACAGTAAAAATTGACCTTTTATATAATACCAAACTTTCCCAAATACGTAAAGAACTTTTAGCAAAAATGTATGTTTTTCTACCATTTTTAGGGTAATATGTAATAGATCCAAGATATTTGAAGGACCTATTTGTGACGCAAGGCCCATTAAAGCCTTTTTTATTGGGGGTGGGCAATTTCCCCTTGCCTGTCTCTTTGTGGCATTGCCCCGAATAACGATAGGCCCTACACGTGTTTAAACTTAAACAAGTATTAGTATGGTGACGAAAAAGACGTTAAAAAATTTGGTCGGTTGAATATGCACCGTTTGATAAACATTACTAAACTCTTGAAGCACTATCAACAACTTTTTTCTTGGTAAAAATCTTAACCTTTTGTTGAGTAAAATTATATTTTCTGGTAGAATCAAGTGAACTTCTTTTCCCACGAAGCAATGTTTAAGAGTTAAATTGTACACCATCTGTTGCTAAGTATAGATTTTGAACCAAAAATATTCTCCATTCTTTATTCGTTTTTTATTATTGTAGGTACAAAAGCATTTTCAGATTGACTGTGCCATGCCACTGAAATGAATTTAATTATGTCACCATTTGATAAGTTCCAAATTCTATAAAAGGTTTCTATGGTATAGGCCTATAATAATAATGTTTAGTTCTGATCTCGTATGCTAGTGTGTATCGTTATAGTTTTATATCCTTGTACCTATGTTCAGTTCGTCTATCTCCAAACTTTAGATAATAATGTTTATATAAATATCAAGCATATTTTTTTGATTTTTTTGAATTTATTCTTTCTTTATTGAGGGTATAACAGCTTCAGTGACTGGCACTGCTTTCCAAGCAGGCCCTCATTAAATACAAACAAAATACAATTAGCCTGTTCAAGTTTGTCGTAAGTTATCTCATTAAAGGACAAAGGATTTAGTTTACATTTGTAAACTAAATCGTAAATGACAAAAGAAGTATCGAATTAATTTTACCGCACAAAAGAGGACTGTCAATCAAAGTATAGATAGGCTATTGTCTTCGACGAAAGCAAAAACGTCTAGAGGTTTTTAGTTGTGCTTTTTATCGTGTAAACACAAAAGGATTGTTAAGGATTGCAATTTCTCAAGTTATACTTATTGACTCCAGTGAATAGAATAAAAAATGGGTTAACAAAATATTTTACTACGGATTAAAAAATGCATTGTTATGCACGGACAGAACATTTTAGCTAAATGTATATTTAATATAAACAAGATAAAAGCATTACGGTTAAACATTTTCATGTAAAAACAAGATCAAAAACTTAAATATTTACAGGCTTGCATAAAAATTATATACAATAATGATATAAAAGAAAATATATACAATCATTTCACCTATCTTACATTTGAACTGATGTAGTGAGTACTAGTGACACATTCTCAAAATCAGTTCTAACCTCAGTTGGAAGATTGTTCCATGCGTAGGCCGCCCATACATGAAATGTACGCTTACCATAGTTTAGATAGAATTTTGGAATGACCAATGTATTACTTTTGTGGCTTCTTGTGAGGTGATAATGATAATGATGTATAAAATCAAACTATTCAGATAAGTAGGGCGGACTGATGTTTCTTAAAGATTTAAAAACAAGTAATACAAGATGATAATGCCATCTTTTATCAAGTTTTACCCAATGCAGAGTCTCCATCATATCACTTGTTGGCGTCTTTAAACCTGTTGAAAGTGTAATCCTAGCTAAATTGTTATGAAAAACTTGAACTAAATTCCTGTTAAAATCAGCACTAAAATTGGACCAAACAGTACATCCATAGTCAAAATGAGGAATAACAAGTGCTTTGGACAACATAATAATCGTACTATAATTCACGGGATGGCGTGTGTGTGTGTGTGTGGGTGGGTGGGGGGTGTGTGGGGGTGTGCGTGTGGGTTTGT